>CM076846.1:10624401-10894293 GCA_039519185.1 Astragalus membranaceus
CACTATAAGATAAGTCAGGACGCTCTAAGGTAATATGTTTTCTATATTCTAACAATATTCATAAAGTCTCTGCAAAAGTCAAGAGTAACATGCATATGTAAGAACCTTGATGCATGTAATGTATGTGCATTAGATTAACGAGGAGTGCTGATATTGTTTGATATCCATCTTAATTACAATAGGATTCTATTGCTAATTACAAGGGCTAATTCAGCATTATAAAATTGCTGAGAGGGTTTTTCTTGAGCAATAATTCTACAATTTAGTTAGACTATGCAAAGAATCTAGAGACTATTTACATGATAATGCTCTCAACAAAACATACTGTATTTTCTGTAGCGACACGAAATCTTCCATGTATAGAAGCACCAGCACCACCTCCCATGACAATTCCATTAAGAATTGAAACCTTCAAATGTTTGGAAACAAATGTAAGGAAATGCGACGTGCGTGTGCAAAAACAAAACAGAAAAAGTGTTTGTAAATAAGAGTTACCTGAGGCTTACTATATGTTGCCATCAAATAATTCAATTTATATTCAGTATCAAAAAAATTTGCACCTAACCTCCAATCACCTATATCCATTGGAAAACAAATAATTAATTTTGAATTGAAATTCAATACTACATTTGAAAACCCATGCATTCAAATTTATACTCTCTCCTCCCATAATGGTAACTACTAACTAGTAATCCTAGTAACTGAATAATTTACCAAAAGTACAATATTTACAATGTGGGACGATTACAACAGCTTATAAATGGAAAAATAAATAAATAGTACAAGACATTATAAAATTAATAAAAATGTATAACACGGAATGATATAAAGAAAGCCTAGTACAAAATAGTGCTCACAGCAATGCAATGAATTTATGGTTATATCATGTAATATCATGTAACAAGAAGAAAACATACGTCCTTTTGCATCACGAGCAACGGCTGCAACATCACCGCCAGCACAAAATGCCCTTCCAGTTCCCTGATGTAGAAAGCCAAAAATCATAAAATTCAGATTCTCTTCAAAGATGTGAAGATATGTTACATATATATTTTTGTTCCATCCATGACTTCGCCTCTAATTGTTGAAGAAACATATACATTTACATTAATTACATGAATTGTTTAAATAGTAAAAGTTTGCCAAAAACAAATCAACAAGCAAAATACAAGCCTACTTCCATCCACCCGAACATTTAAAAGATCATCCAACCAGAAATAAAATTGGGATAATTGCAAAAATGCTAACTCATACAAATTTTTCTTCCCATTTTGATAAGGAAAAATTGTATTAGCGTGAAAGGAGTACATGGGAGGAGGATATGTGGATCATGATTCATTGCAGTCATTTTTTACTGCAGTCACTAAAGTCAACATATATGGGACTATTAGATCAATATAACACTCAATCCTAACCTTTACATTATTTTGTGTTAAAAAAATGGAAGAAGAGAGAGGAAGAGAGAAGTGACTGCAGAGAATCACACTCCGAGGATAGGTATCCCCTGTAAACAGATATAAGAAACAGAGACATTTGTTCAGAATAACTCTAATATAATTGTTTGCCCTTACAGAAAAATTCCTAAAAAGACGCCCAAATAAGGACCGGGATCAAAAGATTCCCTTTAATTGGATTGTTGACAACGGTATTATATGAAATTAAAGATTGTGATGATATTAAATTGGATTGTTGACAACGGTATTATATGAAGTCTGCTTATGGTGACAACTGCAAGAGTCCCATGTTTGCCTTTGGTGATTTGTGTATGTACAGAGAAGACTCGTAGAACCCTCAACAAGGAGGGTAATTCAAAGTAGAGGAAGACCAGGGAAACTATGGTCAAACCATTGAGAAGGATTAGGGTTTACATGATGTATAATAGGACATTGTGGCATCATTTGATTCATATAGCTGACTCCACCTACTGGAAAAGGGGTTTAGCTGTTGTTGTAATTCCCCTTTACGTCCACTAATATAGAAGCTCTCAAAGGATGGAAAAAGTTGTTAGGAGTATCCTTTAATCTTGTTTGGAAAGCAGTAGAATATCATCTGATTAGTACGGATGCATGTTCTTAGTAGTGAATGAAAGGCAATTGATTTTAGTTACTAGGGTGCCAAAAATATTGCACTTGTGGCTAAATGGCTACTTGAGGTAGAACACAGGTGAAAACAAAAAATAAGTACTATTTATTATTATCAATAATCAGGCAAAAGGTTCTCAAATTGTGAAAAAGAGAGGTAGTTATAGCCCTTGATAGCGCATCTACTCTTGTTAAGAGCCAAAAGGGTAAATCCGTCATTTGAAGGGTTTATGAAAGGAGAAACAAAAAGAATAAATAATAATTAATAACTAGTTATTGTGGGTAGTTATTAATAAGTAGTTATTGTGGGTAGTTATGTTTGAAAGTTAGTTATTTGTATTTGAATATAAATAGGTTGGTTACTCTTAGGAAGTTATGCTTTTGGGAAGTTATTGTAAGTTTATGGCCAGAAGTTGTAACATCTGAGAAGTTGTAACTTCTGAGAAGAGCATTGCTCTTGGGTAGTTTGGATGTAATCCTTACTATAATTTGTAATATAATTCGCAAGTTTCCTTTCCCATTCTCTTGTTCACAATTCTGTCAATTCATTGTCACTATTATTAAGCCATAAATCGATTGATAGCCTACATTTCTTAAGTCAAGAATCGATTATTGTCCTGTGAATTTTCTGGTTTGCATCAAATTGGTCCGACCTGCCGGATGCCACCGAAGAAGATGGAGACCAAGGTTGCTGCACTAGGGGGAAAATCGCAAGTATGGAAGTTTCTTTGAAGGAAATGCAGAATCAGACTAAGGAGAATCAAGAGAAAATCATCTCTCTACTTAGTTTGAGTAAGGAGAAGGGTCAGGCAGAATCATCACGCAACAACGAGTTTGTAAGTATGAAACAAAAAAATTCTGAATTGCATGGTGATGCGCTTGATGAATTTCGGTTGTCTGTGAAGAAAGTGGAACTGCCAATGTTTAATGGTGACGATCCCGCTGGATGGATTGCTAGGGCAGAAGTATACTTCCGTGTACAAGACACTTGTCCTGAAATCAAAGTGAATTTGGCACAGTTATGTATGGATGGGGCCACAATTCACTTCTCCAAGGGCTTGTTGGAAGAGAACGAAAACTTGACATGGGAGAACTTGAAGAATGCGTTGTTGGAGAGATATGGGGGTGTTAGTGATGGAAATATCTTTGAACAACTATCTGCTCTTCAACAAAAAGGAACGGTTGAAGAATACATTGAGGATTTTGAAAGGCTAATTTCCCAAATCCATCGGCTTCCTCTTGATCAGTATGTGGGTTATTTTGTCCATGGGTTGAAGGAGAGCATCAGAGGCAAGGTTAGAAGTTTGATTGCGCTGGGGTTAGTTTCGCGACCAAAGCTTATGAACGTGGCACGCGCCATTGAGCGTGAGAGCGACGAAGGGGGGAAAAATTGGGTTGTGCGCAAGCCGGTTGGGTCGCAAACACGACCCAGTTCTGTAACTGCTGGAAACCGTTCCAGCTCTGGTCCTAAGTCGCGCAACAGCGACTGGGTTTTTGTCTTTTTTGTCAAAGACACCAAAGAAGTTCGCGAGCGCAGTGCAGGAGGAATTGAACGAAATCTGGGTGGAAATCAGTGGCGTGGAGCATCAGGCAGAGATAAAACAGGGACTGTTCAGCGTGACAGAGGAGTTCGTAATTTATCTTCGCAAGAGATTGCGGAGCGGCGTCAAAAGGGACTCTGTTTCAAATGCGGAGGTCCATTTCACCCAAGGCATCAGTGTCCAGACAGAAATATGCGTGTGTTGGTGACAGACGAAGAGTTGGAGGAAGAAAATGCGGTGAGGGTGATGAATGATGAAGTGGCTGATTCAGGTGATGATGAAATCCCACTTCAACTCAGTGTCATGAGTTTCAATGGCCTGATGGTGAATTCTATTGATAGACTAAGTTCAATAAAGCTCCCAGGAACTACAGGAGAAATGTCTGTGTTGATGTTGGTTGATAGTGGTGCTACTCAAAATTTCATGTCGAGGCGTTTGGCCATGGATATGGGATTACATATCACTGAAGTTCCTCCTAGACCTATCAAGTTAGGAGATGGATTCACTGCTAAAACTCATGGAGAATGTCATGGTGTTATAATTTATGTCCAAGGTCTCTCATGGGAGATTAGTACTATGCTCTTTGATTTGGATGGCATTGACGTAGTGTTGGGGATGGCTTGGTTAACGCAAATAGGAGTTTCTTGGATAGATTGGATAGAAAAGAAAATGTGTTTTGATTACCAAAGTGCATGGGTTGAGGTTCAGGGGGTAGGTGGTAGAGAGTGTGCATCCTTGCAGCTATATGTGGATGATAATCGCTTGGCTCAGTTACAGTGTGATTCCCAAGAGGGTGTGGTGTCAAAGAGCCAGCAAATTGAGATGCAGTCAGTGTTGAGACAACAAGAGCATGCAATACACTTGGTTAAAAAGCAAGGATCAGAGACTGGCCTATCACTTGAGGTATTAATAGTATCAATGTCATTTCTCACAGGCATAATTTCTGATATGCTAGGAAGGCGCCCAATATTAATAACATCATCAATTATGTTGCTCCTCAGTGGTTGGGTAATGTTATGGGCTCCAAATGTTCGTGTGGGTCTACTCTCAAGGCTATTAGGTGGTGTTGCTATTGCATTTTCAATGATACTTACTCTTCTTAATATATTTGAGATGGCACTACCAGATATCAGAGGTTTACTCAATGCTCTTCCACAGTTTTCATGTTTTGGAGGAATGTTTGTGGCATATATTATGGACATTACTGGAACACAATTTCCAAGTCTCAGCCTTGAGGATAAGGCTGTTTCTCATATAGTGCATCTACTCTTGTTAAGAGCCAGAAGGGTAAATCCGTCATTTGAAGGGTTTATGAAAGGAGAAACAAAAAGAATAAATAATAATTAATAAGTAGTTATTGTGAGTAGTTATTAATAAGTAGTTATTGTGGGTAGTTATGTTTGAAAGTTAGTTATTTGTATTTGAATATAAATAGGTTGATTACTCTTAGGAAGTTATGCTTTTGGGAAGTTATTGTAAGTTTATGGCCAGAAGTTGTAACTTCTGAGAAGAGCATTGCTCTTGGGTAGTTTTGATGTGATCCTTACTATAATTTGTAATATAATTCGCAAGTTTCCTTTCCCATTCTCTTGTTCACAATTCTGTCAATTCATTGTCACTATTATTAAGCCATAAATCGATTGATAGCCTACATTTCTTAAGTCAAGAATCGATTATTGTCCTGTGAATTTTCTGGTTTGCATCAGCCCTCTACAGATAGTGGAAATGGGTCACAGAGATAAAACATTCATTTCTATCTAATTCAATGTCTTACACTGTACAGACTACAGAGGGGTCTTATTTATTTTCAAATCAAAAGAAGTATGTGTAGTACAGTAGTACTTCTTAAGCACAGAACAATAATAAAACAAAATAAACCCAACAGCCAGTGACAGTTTCTTCCATGATTACTAGTGCATACTTCGTTTGAGATATCGCAAGTCACAGCAATAGCGGTAGATTGACCCACCTAAATTCAAAGAAAATACCTATGGTAATCCAAATTCTTGATATGTGAATGAAAAAAAATGTTCCCCCAATCGACAGATTCCTGCCTTGTTGAACCCTAATGACAATGTCATTCACATAAACAACCAGATATATTAGCCGAATTTGGGAAAAGTGCCAAACAGAACAAAAAATGGCCCCTCACGCTGTGAATCATCCTAAACTTCTGAGTAATGGAACTAAATATCACAATCAATGCTCCAAGACTGTTTTCAAGAAAGGGGGGCAACGATGTCATAGGGGGGTCGCGAAGGATCTGCAGGTAACAAGTTCCAAATGTCGTTGGGTCTTCCGGTGGCAGCGACGGTGAACTGCGCTAACAACACTGGCGCGAAGAACCGTCACAACATATCGGCAAAGGGAATCAAGGGTAGACTTAACCGTCTACCTTCGGCCTGCGTTGTAGATATGGTGATGGCCACTGTCAATAAGGGTAAGCCGGATCTCAAGAAAATGGTCTTGCCAGCTGTCATTGTTCCCCATGCAAGCCCTGGTGCCAAAAGGGTGGCATTTTATTTGGCAATTTTCTGGATGTTAAATACCATTGGATGGGTTACTTTTTATTGGCATTGGAAGCAAATTACATTATGGCAGGGTAATGTTTCACAATTTAATGAATCGTCTACCTATTTGATGGGATGGTTAAGAGATTATCGTCTTCATTTACTTTAAAGATAATGTCGGTGCCATTGTGAATCCCAAAGGTGAAATGAAAGGGTCTGCTATCACCGGTTCTATTGGAAAGGTGTGTGCTGATCTCTGGCATAGGACTGCAAGTGCAGCCAATGCCATTGTATGAGTGGGAATTCTAGTTCAACCAGCCCGTGCTTCTACTTGTAGGATTTAGTTTTCTCTCAGATTTTGTTTATGCTTAAGTTTGTCTCCTTTTTTCTAAACTCATCAGCAAAAGCTTTTTGAAGAGATGATATGATTCGTTAATTAAGAACCATTCTTCTGTTTCTGATATTGTTCATAGTTAGGCTATGCCTTTACATCAGTTTGTATGAAATATTTTTGGCTTGAATTTATCGATGTTTTTTTTAAAAAAAAAGAGGCTGTTTTGAACATCAAGACATCAAGCAAGTGCCAACCAGCCTAAACCACCGAAAGCAACACATCCATATGGTTGCTACATATAATCTCCCACAAGAACCTAGTCTCTGGTAAGAAAACTTTCATGCTGGGTTGGTATAGTCCCCATGCCTGATGGGATGGAAAGAAAAAATCTAATAAAGTTTAAATAAAAATGTAAATCAGACACCAACTAGCTCCTGCTAGAAATTTTCAAGAACGAAATACGTAGTTTATTCATTTTTGTTCCAACATTGTTAGCAGTTTTTTTTCTTTCACGCAGTCAAAAAAAATCAAAAAATTAAACAGAATGTGCTCAAGAAATGGAAATTACCTTCAGGACAACCAATTTAATATCAGAATTTCCCTCATCATCTTGAAAATTTTCCAGTAGCTTAGACACCTATAACAAGAAGACAAGTTAAAAAGGAAGCCTCAATACACCTCCAGGTGAAAGCAAATTTATAGTCTTAAAAGTGGTATTTTCTATAGTATGTTACTTACACCAAAGTAAAATATTTTAACAAATAAAGTAATGCATCAAACAGAAAGATCATATGTATTTTGAGATATCATATAAAAAAGTATAGTATACCATATAATAAGAGAGGGCATTCAATTGCTTCGGTCTGTTCAATGTCAAAACTCTCGCTGACAATCTACGCTCCACCAGAACCTGTCGCAAAAAATGAGAATAGTTAAAATAATCGTCAAATTAAAAAGGGGGGAAATTATAAGAACATACCATTTCACTGGCGTATCAAATTTTAAAACAAAAATTGTACAAAGAGAAACAAACAATCAAGATCAATTGTCGCGGAAAATGAGACGCTGCTTAAGTTAATTAAACGTTTCCAATTCACAATTCACAAATAATCTGATGAGTAAAGTGGTTCGATTTCGCTCTGTACGATTGAGCAGAAAAAACAGGAGAGAGAGAGAGAGAGTTGGAAAGTGAAAGTTTAACGCAAAATTGAGATAGAGGGAACCTGACTGTCATCGAGTTCGGCGGAGGATGCCATAATCGGTTGGTCGTTTGCAGTGTTCCGGTCGATGGCTGAGGCGTTTATTTAATTTAGGTTTAAATATATTTTAGGCTCCGCAAATATAACGTGTTTTAATTTAAGCCCCTGAAAAAAAATTAGAATAAACTCTTGCAAAATACAGTTTTTTTTATTTTAGCCCTTCTATTAGACCTCTATTAGACTGAAGTTAAAAAAAACCAACGTGTCTGCCACATGGGTTTCAAATGCTGACTATACACGTTGACCCAGCAATATCATAAAACCAGAGAAAAGCATCTTCTCACTCTTCTTTGTTCTTCTTCGTTAAAGCATCTTCTTTACTACTACAAAAACCAGAGAAAAACATCTTCTTCGTTAAAGCATTTTATTCGTTGCAACCATAGTTTCTTCAAAATTCCAGATCTGATTTCTGATTTCGGAAGACCCATTCATGTTCTTCTCTCAACAACACTCCTTCCTCTGATTTAGATTTAAGGTTTAGGGATGAGAACGAATTTATCCCCAAAAGAAACCCTAGAATCGAAATTGGCGTCAGAAGCCAGAGGAGGAGAAGAAGAAGAAGAAAGGGAAATTCACCATATTTGAAGCTGATTCGTTGAAGTTGGTAGCAGTGGTAAAGCATGGAAGGTGGTTGTGTTGGTACTGGTCCTAAATTGAATAGCTGATGTTGGATGCCATAATAAAAAAAGACAATAGATGTGAGGATGGGG
Source organism: Astragalus membranaceus (assembly GCA_039519185.1). Lineage (NCBI taxonomy): Eukaryota > Viridiplantae > Streptophyta > Magnoliopsida > Fabales > Fabaceae > Astragalus > Astragalus membranaceus. The sequence goes on from CM076846.1 coordinate 10,632,837, forward strand.
TTGTGGTGTTGTTGGGGAAAAAGTGAAATTGGAGTTTAGAAATAAGGAAGGGTAAGAACTTTAGGCAATAGATGTGAGGATGGGGGTTGTGGTGTTGTTGGGGAATGGAGAGAGAAGGAGGAACAAGAAAGTTAAGAACTAAAAGGAACTGAATGGATGTGAGGATGGGGTTGTGGCCACAGTTCATGGTCATAAATCTCCATGTATTTGTGAACCTGAATTTCAAGGGGAGATCGTGGTGGTGGTGGTGGGGGAAGAAAAGATGGTGGTGGTAAGAAAGGTGCAAAGCTGAGAGATGAAGATGAGTTGTCCTTCCACATAAGTAATTAAAATAATTAGAAATGAATATTAATGACAACTATGCTTGTAAAAAAATTAGAAATGAAAAAAAAATTACAAGTCAACACTCTGTTAGCCACGTGTACTTTTTTTGTAACGTTTGACTAACAGAAGGGCTAAAATCAAAAAACTGTATTTTGCAACGAGTTTTTTCTAAAAATATATTTTGCAGGGGTTTAAACTCAAATACACTATATTTGCAGGGGCCTAAAACATATTTAAGCCTTTAATTTAATATTTAAGTTCTAAATCTAAAGTCCTGAAACTGAAATGATGGAGTCCTGAAACTGAAATGATGGAGTCCTCTAACATGCACAATGAAAACAAAAAATGCTACTGACACTCTCTTTTACCTATTCTCTTCGACACTCACTTTATTATTGGTCAAAACTTATGTGGGTTCCACTATTTTGGAAGCGGTACCCATTAATTTAATGACACTACATAAATTTTAACCAATCATAAAGTAAAGTGAGTGTTTGAAAAAGTGTGTAAAAGAGAGTCTTCTTAGCACTTTTCGATCAAAATAAGTTGTGCATGTGCACAACCACAACCTTTCCTACCTAACTATTGAGTCGGAGGCTTACTTTTCCATAGATGGAGTGGCAAACACTATTATAAATTCATGTGAGTAAAGTGGAAAATTTAAGTTCAAACTCGAGTAATCATAAAAAATGTTCAACAACATTGGATTTGTCAATTGTATTATAGTCACAAGCTTTTTCTTGGATCGTATATGGAACAAAAGCTAAAAACCACATGGGAGTAAATCTCTACATGATAAGAATGACTAGATCAGGATGATCCACCGAATTTCACTTTATTTTCGCTTTATTCTCCCATTAACTACCGACGAGTCTTGCGGCCTCACTCTCTGCTGCCCAAAACTCCTTTTCTCATATATATGTTGATTACTTCCTCCATATGATAGGTCAGAGTCAATGGCCTAAATCGACCCACGAAACGTAATCCTGCAGAAGCTTTACATGAGGATAAGATTTCTGGTGGATGTGGAATTCTCGTATGAGGAGGTAACCAGCGTGTGCACGATGTTGCTGGCGATTTTAGGGTATGGTGTGGAGGCGACAAACATGTGTGAAGCTCTAGTTTCTATGCCACTAACAATCTTGATATTTACTCATATCTCACTACTCCAATTCTCCTGAAGCCCTTTCCACTACGTATTGGCACTGCGGTGTTGTACGCGATTGTTGCTTCCCATTTCACCACTTTGCTATATTTCATATGCAGCTAAGGGCGCCATCATTCATTCTTCTTGTGGGTCATCACAAAGCATGGAGAGAACAAAAGCTTGTGGAGAAGGAGGATGAATAGGCCCTTGAGGGGGTAAATCTGTTGAGCAGTATGTTTGGTCGTTAGAGGCCTGCAGACGCTACAATGGCGGTGATGTGGAAATGGTGGCGTAGTGGCACTACTCTTACAAATGGACGAGGAATGATCTAGTGCAGTAAGGTGCACGATAGGGGTGCAGTTTGGGAGTGTGATGGAAACAAGAGTCCAGGGCTTGATGATTTTAACTTACGTTTCTTTAAGGAATGTTGGGAGGAAGTGAATGGCGATGTGGTGAAGCTTGATATATAAACCTATTTGTTTAGTTGACAGCCTCTATAAGATACTTGTTAAGATTCTAGCAGTAAGACTGAAGAGAGTTCTTCAAAAAATCATTTCTACGTGTCAATCAGCATTTCTTTCGAGGAGGCAATTGTTAACGAGATAGTGGACTTGGCTAAGCGGAGGAAAGACGAGTGCCTTCTGTTTAAGGTTGACTTCGAGAAAGCCTATGACTCGATATCGTGGGGTTTCTTGTAGTATATGATGAGACAGATGGGGTTTGTAGATAAATAGATTTGTTGGATGCGGGCTTGTATTTTTTCAAGCACTATGTTGATTTTGGTTAATGGTAGCCCAACATAGTGTTTGCCACACTAAGATTCAAGGATTTCATTTTTGTACCCCCGCTCTTAAACATCATACCCCCACGTTATTTTTATTCCCAGATTGCCCCTGATAATTTTAAACAAAGGGATTTATCTAATTGAATGGTAAATCCGTTTGGGAAAAAAACCAAAACGGATTTATCATTTAATCAGATAAATCTGTGTTTTAGAAAAATTAATAACGGAATTAAGTTAAGAAACATAAATCCATTAAGTAACTTTAAAACGACGGATTTACATCAGGGAAACTTAAATCTGTTTTGTTAATTTAGTGCAACGGATTTATCTATTTGTTAAATAAATCCGTTTTGAAAAAACCAAAAACGGATTTATCTAATAAGTAGATAAATCCGTTATGTTAATTTGTGACAACTGATGTATTTAATTATTAGATAAATCCGTTTTGGTTTTTTTCAAAACGGATTTATCTAACAAATAGATAAATCCGTTGTTACAAAATTTTTAAAAAATAAACTGCCAGGATTCCACCGACATTTTTGATCAACGGCCCATATTTGTTCGTCTTGGTTAATGTGCCCCAACGGATAGAATTTTAACGGTGTATATCGCGCCGACAATATCAACGGCACATAATCATTGATGGTTGCTATAAATACCCATACTCACCCTCTTTTTTTTCACACCAACATTTCACTCTGTTTTTATCCTTTCACACCCACACACCAAAATGAACACTGAATCCACTCAGTACTCAAGAGACAGCACACTAACCGCTGTTCATCATGGTGGCCAAATCATCACAACAGAAGATGGTGTCTTCTTCTCATGTCCAAAACATGTCTTATGCAGGCTCCATGACAACATCACCTTCAAAGGTTTGAAGGATAAAATAGAGCTTAAGGTTCAAGTGAGGGGTGATGATCGAGAGGTTACTAAAATCACTTATCGCAAACCCACTTTTGGAGATGATGGCTGCATTCACTGGTCGTCCATGAATATTAAGACCAATGACGACGTACGAAGCATGTTGAACATGCATGACATGTTTCAGACTCGTAGTCCGTTGGAGCTAAACGTGGAGACTCAACGGAGCGTAAATGAGATTATACGCTTTTGTTATGCTGGAGGACCAGGATTTTAAGAACTGTATTTATTGTTGTTATGTTTTAAATTTTATGTTCTATCATGTTTTAGTTTTTATGTTTGCTTGTGTTGTTGTAACACTGTAATCTGGTTTTGCATCAATGAAAATAAATTTTTAATTTAACAAGTATAATACTAACGGAATAATACTACATGCAAATAGATAAATCCACAATAGTTCAAATGGAACAAGAATACCAAAAAAAACTCAAAAATCGGAGCCAAGATCGGGGTCGCCTCCCTTTGTATAGTCAATCAATCCCCAGAGTGTGGCAAATGTTGGAGAGCATCGAGGAATGTCTCTGGATTGTAGCAAACTGCATAAACGCCGACTAATATGCACCATTCTCTCCTCAGGTCCTATAACTTCTGGTGCTGGTGCTGCTGGTCCTGCTGCTGTTACTGGTGTTGGAAGAAGTCGGGGAACTGAAACCCTAAAGTACCAGGGCAAGTAAGGTGGATGAAGCTCACCGATCTCTCTAGCTGCAGTAGTCGTGCTAAGAACTTCTTGCACGCTTTCGGCCCATCCGGTCACTAGCATCACCACATATGTATAAGAGGGACGACCCTCAAGCGGAGGACGAGGGATGGTCTGGACGTATCCAAATTGCCGGAGGCACCTATCCGGCATTTAGAGGACAGTGATGTCCTCCCAGGTAATAAAGCCCCTACATAATGAGAACTGGTCCTCCGGCCTCAGATGTCTATGGTTCTCAAAAGGTCTCCAGATGACATCAGTAGGGGTCAATGCATCCAGCCTCCTACGGTACTCCTCCAGCTTCACAACATCAGTCTTCCAAAACCCACAACGTGGTCCCTCCTGCTCCCTAGTGGTAGTCCAGACACATATGTTGGGGAAGTACTCAAATATCCATGTCTGAAATAACAAATAAAAAATCTCGTTAAAATATAAAATACTATAAAAAAATAAACTCGTTAAATGAACAAATAAACAATTGTACCATGACTAGCGTTGCATAACCCCCTAACTGGCAGCTATCCTTTAAACATGCATAGTTCAGCTGGTCATACATATATGCCAAACAAGCTGCACCCCACACCCATTGACTAAGTGTGTTGACGTCCTCCAGTACATACAACCACTTAGCCTCAACTCTGGTTCCGATCTTGCTTGTAAATATAGACATCCCCAGTAAAAGCAATATGAATGCCGTGGCAGCAAGAATATGTTGGTGCTAAGTAATGTGACGTCTGCAGACCGCCACCAGCCACTCAAAACGGAAATATGCCCCCATGCTGGCTATAGTCTCCTTAGTGGCCTCAACAAAAGTAACCCCCAACATATCCACAACAAGCTGAATGACATCGTCAATAGTAACAGAACGCGGGGGGGGGGGGGGGGGGGGGGGGATCTGTATAACCTGCTTGTCAATGGTAGATGAAGCAGACATGACACATCATCCAAAGTGACAGTCATTTCACCAAATGGTAGGTGAAATGACGATGTCTCTGGGTAGTCTTAATGAGGAGGGTAGTCCTGATGATATTGCTGCTGGTAGCCTGGCCATGGTAGTAGTCCTGACCAGCAGCCTGGCCATGGTAGTAGTCCTGACCAGCAGCCTGCTCCTCCTCCTCCATGTCCTACTGACTGGCCTGCCGTCTATCTCACTCCCGGGCACGTCTATCTCGTCGAGAAGCATGGTCGGCTATCCTGATCCGTGTGCGTGTACTGACTGAAGTTTCTTCCGGTTCACCCATACCACCAGCCTGTGACGATCCACCTCGCATCACGAAATCCCTCCTGGAGTCTATAATTTTGTTGTATCTACCTCTACTAAGTAAAAAAATGCAAACCAAGATTCAAACCCAAAACCTTGGGGTGGGATGATCCGAGCCCAGTTACCACTCGGACTTAAGTTTATTAGTTTATATATGAATAAAATAATAATCACATTATTATTTTATTTTTAGTATTTGGATCTATAATTAAATTAGTTAATTTAACTTTGGATCAAATTTTGTTTTCCAACTTATTCAGTTTGGATTGGTTCAAGTTTTTTAAGAAAACTAACCAAATTGAACCAAATTGTATGTATTTTTATCTTGATTATAAGTTTTTATTCAAAACCGAACTAAACTCCACCGTATTAAGCCTATTTATTTTGAGTAATATTATTTAGCCAAAATGTTCTAACAAAAATAGCCAAAAACCAAGTTACAACACCGATTAACCAAGTTTTATAGGCCATTAACCAACCTGTTTTTTCAGAGTTTTTAGTCGATAGCCTAGAAAACTGTGAAAAAACAGATTGGTTAATGACTTATAAAACTTGATTAATTAGTGTTGTAAATTGGTTTTTCACAGAAATATTACTCTTTATTTTAGTATTTTACCTTTATTACGACAAGATACAAGCATCTCATCATCTCAAGACAAGATAGATCCTATCAAGCAAAAAGCAGTTTGTAACTGAATTGTTCGCAATACAAGAGAATCGAAGCGATTTGATTTCCCATTGTTGGAAGAATGGAAGTGGGTTTTGAGGAGAATGATTTTTTATCATGTTGTGGAAGCACCAAATTCGCAAAGGACATGGCTTTAGCCTCTCCTTTCTCTTCATTCCAGCACGCCATTTCCATCGCCAGAGATATTTGGTTCAACAACGTTGATGTCAATGGTTGGCTACAAGCCTTCTCTGCTCACCCTTCTATTGGTCAAACAAGTTCTCCCTCTCATGCCTCTCAAACCAGTGCTCAGTTCAGTAATCTCTCTCTTTTCTCATCTGGGTCTCTTTCTTTTTTGTTTATTCATATGAAAAATTGTGACTTTCCTGCAAATGTTGTTTTTTTTTGTCTTGGTGGGTGTTTGTCTTTTCATTTGGAATTTTATGACACTAATTGAAGTTGTTAGTTCAGTGTTTCTTCCAATTCTACTGTCTTTTTTTTAACAATCTGGGTTTCTTTATCCCTTTTCAATTGATGATTTGTAATTTCAACACCAATGTGAGACACCTAAAATCCATAACTTTTTAGATGGTGAACGCATAGTTCACACACATTGTTAATGAAGTGTTGGGTTTGGTTAATAGATATATCCTGTGCTGCAACTCAACTCATTAACCAACCACCCGACTATAGTAACTATGAATTTAAATGTGATTAACCATAATTTTCAAGCATTATTCAAATCTACATGTATTTGAACACTTGAAAATCGTGTTTAATAGTGTTTAAGTTTGTGCTTAACGAATTGCATTTGATGGTTAATGAGCTGTGACACATGACATAATCATCAACGAAATCCAACACTTCATTAACCACGTGTTGGAATTGCATTAACAAGTTATGAAGTTGTAAATTTTAGATGTCCCAAATTAGTATTCAAATAACATTTCTCGAGCTTGAATGAGTGTCTTCATTTGTTATGCATGCAATGTGATTAGGTGAAGATACTTTATTCCATGTTCAATTGTTGACACTAGTAATAACTTGTTATAGAAACTGCTTTGGGCAGGTGGAGTAAGGGCGAACAATCAACTGCTTTAGCAACTGCTACTGGTTCTAGTTTACAGGTTTGCTTGCTTAGAATACTTAAGTGCTTGATTCATGTACTATGAAATATATGGAAACTGATTGTTCTCTGACTCTGCTATCAAAATACTTTAAGATAATTTGTGTAAGAGTGTTGAATTGAAAAACACTTTCTTCTGTAGAGTTATAATTTCTCTTACAAAGTATCATATGGTTTCATTTTTGCATCCTTCATTGGCTGGACTGCAACATGATTCACTATTTGTCTTATTATTACTCATGGGTGGTTTTTTGAATTTTGTAGGAACTATCCGAATGGAATGCTCGATATATGCAAAAATTTGGGTTTGTATTTCTCATATGTGCATCTGGGAGAAGCACGGATGAGATACTCGCTGAACTGAAGGTAAATATGAATTCAAAGTCTAGTGTTGGCTATGTTTTTGCCTACTTGTTTCTATTATTCATCTAATGCCTATGTAGTTAAATCTCTCTTTTGCTATTTTGTTAAGAATGTGCCTGTTTCTTATTTAAAGGTATAAAAATGGGTTCATTATTTTTTAGTGGATTGTGATAGTGAAAGTGATATGATTTCTTTTAAAAGTGCCATTTTGGGATTTTAGATATGAATCAGTAGTAGCTTGTGTAATTTTTCTTGGTGATTTGACACTGATTTGGTGGATAAATGACACATGCACTTTTCTTTACAGACTAATTCATGATTTAATCAATTAATTCATAGTATTCAGCTAGTTTCTAGAAGTTTATATTTCAAAAAATGCCTCATGTAGCTCACTGGCTTCTTTGGGTTTGGAGATGTTTTTTTATGTTATCACTGGCTTCTGTGGAAAGAATTTAAGTGATAGAGAGGAAAATGTTGGTATATCATTGTTTAATTAAACTTAAATTAATATGTTTTACACTGTGCAGAGACGTTATACAAACAGACCAATTATTGAATTTGAGATTGCAGCTCAGGAGCAAATGAAAATTACAGAACTGCGGCTTGCAAAGCTCTTTTCAAGTAAAGAAAACATTGTTTCTACGACTGATGAGTATTCCACGGTTGTAGCTAAAAAGGCAGAAGGTACTTCTGGTTACTTTGTTATGTTTTATGTTTGGTTATTTTAGAAACACTTCTTCAAATTTGGATCTGATTTCTAAGAATAACTTTGTGTTCTAATTGTTTCAATGACAATCCTTGTGCTATTGAATTTGGTCAAGGCAATGCCTCCATCAGTCCATCTACTCATAATGTACCATTGTCGAAATTATGAGTTTTAGATACAAAAAGAAGAAGAGGGATAGTTTCAAGTAGATCGAGTCATTATCAAAATAGGGATAGAGAGTAGTTAAAGCTGTTAGAGATAGGGATTTAGCTTTACTAGCTGGAGAGAGTAATAGAGGGAGCATTCAGAGTTGTTAGCATTTGGGAACTGAGCATTAGCTATGGTTTAGTACACGAAAACGCTTGACATGGTCTCCCCCCCCCCCCCCCTTCTATTTTGGCTTCATGTCTTCTGTTTGGTTACTTGTGCGTTAAGGAACCCCATTTTGGCTAAGATATCGCTGTTTGGTCTACCTTTGTTGTTGTTTGCCTCTCTTTGAAGAGTGTGCTACAGTATTGCTACTGGTGGGCCTGCATTGCTCTTATTCCTAGGTGGTTTCTTTTCTCCGGATCTCTTCATTCTCAATGTCGTCAAGATCGAGATCATGATTAAGTTCGGGAGGGGGATATCGTAACACGTAAGATTGCAACTAGGATCGTAATACCCAAGTAATTACCTAGGAGCGGAAGAGGGGTAGCAAGATTGTAACACGAAAGATCGTAACCAAGATCTCGTAAGATCTACCAAAACGAAAATAATACTAGGGTGTATGTGTCTATATATATACATATAATATATATATATATATATATATATTGCATAAGTTTTTAATTAACCAAAAAGCTCATACAAAACACAAAATTTTCACAAGTTTAAAATACATACAAAGCATGTATATATTCCTCCTTTTGCATTTTTTTACCAACCGAGTTGCACATGATTCAACTCATTTCGTGCCCAGAAATGCCCAAGATCGCACAAAATCATGCAATTTCACGATCCAGACGCGCTTTTGCGCAATTTCACTTCGATTTCAGTTATGAGTTCACTCAAAACATGATTCTGGTTACGATTCAGATCGCAGGGTGGAAGTAAGATTGCGAAATCGTACGATCCTACGATTTAAGTCGCGATTTTGATAAGTGCATTCTTTCTGTATTGCTCTCTATCTAGCCGTTTAATGTTTTGAACACTTCCCACTCCGGCACTGCAGCACTGTGAACCGGAGAGTTTGGCTATGCAGCATTCCCGTTCACTTGTGTTTCTATATTTTTCAGATATACATTCAACTTTCTAGCTTTTGGTTTGGACCTTTTAATTCAAAATGGCATGCAAACAAATTTTTACTGCAATTTCTAGCCATCTCTTCCTCCTTAGGCATGAAACATTCCAACCGATCTTCTCGCTCTACATCACTCCTGCTGTCTTATCCACAGTACTAGTCATGCATGTTGCCCAATCTTATAACATGAGCTTGCGAAACTGTTACCAAGCTCCGGAATTGCCAAGATTAAGCATATCAAAATCCCACTCCAGATGTAATTGACTTGTGGGCTATGTAAAAAGAAACTTGTAGTTTTTCATTAAAAAAACAAGTTTATATCTTAACACATGCAAATTTCCTAACAAGAAATTCTTAATACAATGTACTAATTTTCAATTATCCCCATTGGTAACTGTTCTACATGTACTAAATGATTAATTTTGCATGGCCCTATAATTGTTTGCTTGGTAACTTCCCACTTTTTGCATCAAACTCTGGAAAATCACAAAACATGTATGGTGTGCTATGAATGTTCAGCTCAAAAGCTCCTACTTTTGCATCATGATATTTCCATAAAACTCATCTTATTTTTTTTATTTTCCCAATGCTAGAAGATCGTATAAGCATTATCGGTGGACATGTGACTGCTGCTCCAGGAAAATCAATCCAGAGTTCTTCTAGAACCCGCCCACCAATTACAACTCATGTGCTGGACATCTCACGAGGTTTTCCAGCTGCCGGCATTGATGTGCTTTTAGAGTTTTGGAAGGGAAATCAAGCTCGTCCGCCATTCGGGACTACAGATGGCACCGGTTGGGTGGTTCAAGGGTCTTCCTCGACCGACTCAGATGGTCGCAGTGGTCAACTGTTGGACATAGTTGATGATGTGAATCCAGGGATATACAGGATTAGTTTCAACACAGGGAAGTACAATCCAAGTGGTTTCTTTCCTAATGTGTCTATTGTGTTTGAAATCCTGGAAGCACAGAAAAAGGAACATTTTCATGTTCCATTGTTGCTTGCACCATTTTCATTCAGCACGTACCGTGGAAGCTAGAAGAAATATGAGAACTCTTGCTCAATCATATACCACAACTCAAATATCAGTGTATCAAATTCAATGTTGTTTGCTTGGTGTATGTTTTCAGTACTTCTTGGATAATAATTGAGACTTGTGATGTTTTAAAAATTATATGAATTTATAAAATAATAAATAGAACATGTGTGTATATCAAGTAAGCAAGGGTGTATGGTGAAGATTTGGTATTTTGATTTCTCCAAAGCGATTCACATTAGAGATAACAAATTAAGAGTTGTGTTTATTGATTGGAGAGTGATCAAAGATTAATGACTTGATAAGCTGATAGTCTCATAAGTGTGTGTTTTGTTTACCTTCATTATTATTATTATTCCTAAAAACAAGTGAAATCTAATATCTATTTATACAAACAAACCTCCTATAAAATTACCAATTTGGATCTCTTATTAACAAGACACATATCTAATTTAAGGGTAAAAATGTCATTACACTCTTTTTTTTTCTTTTTTTTTTCTCTTTCTTCTTACACTCTCTTTCTTACTTTTCACTTTTCTCTTACACTCTCTTTCTTCCTTTTTTCTCTTTCTTCTAACACTATCTTTTCTCTTTTTCACTTTTCTCTTACACCCTCTTTCTTCCTTTTTTATTTATACAAACAAACCTCCTATAAAATTACCAATTTGGATCTCTTATTAACAAGACACATATCTAATTTAAGGGTAAAAATGTCATTACACTCTTTTTTTTTCTTTTTTTTTTCTCTTTCTTCTTACACTCTCTTTCTTACTTTTCACTTTTCTCTTACACTCTCTTTCTTCCTTTTTTCTCTTTCTTCTAACACTATCTTTTCTCTTTTTCACTTTTCTCTTACACTCTCTTTCTTCCTTTTTTTCTTTTTACTTTACTTTTCATTTTTCCATAAATAATTATTCTCTTTTTTTATCACTTCACTTTAATTTTTTTAACTAAATTTCTAAATTTATACAAACACTACTCTATTCAAATTACCTATAAAAATGTAAATGAGTCACACTAATTAAAAAACAAAACAAAACTATCACCTTAAAATTTTAATTTTTCTCTCCGAAATCTGTTTACACTCTTATTGATAATCTACTAACACGTCTTATTGATAATCTACTACCTATCTTTTAATATCTATTATAATCAACTAAAGAAATCAATTAAAACTACGAGATAACTGCAATGATATATAAAAATCACGGGATAACTGCACTGATATACAAAAAAACACAAGATTAATATTTGTCATTGATAATTAATATTTTTGAAGACTACTATAAACCTACTATCTAAAAACAATAATATTTAAAGACTATTTAAACTACTGATTAATATTTAAAACAGATATTTCTTATTGATAATCTACTATCTCTCCTTTAGTATCTACTACAATATACTAATCAACTAAAATAATCAATTGAAATTACGAAATAACTGCATTGATATATAAAAAAAAAACACGGGATAACTCCACTGATATTTGAAAAAAAACACGAGATTAATATTTGTCACTGATAATTAAATTTTTTGAAGACTACTACTACAAACCTACTATCTAAAAAATAAGAAGACTTAATGACTATGTAAATTAGTAATTAATATTTAAAACAAATATTTCTTATTGATAATCTAATATCTAACTTTTACTATCTACTATAATCTACTAATCAATTAAAATAATCAATCGAAACTACAAGATAACTGTACTGATATATAAAAAACACGGGATAACTGCAGTGATATATAAAAAACACGAGATTAATAGTTACCATTGATAATTATAATTTTTGAAAACTACAATAAATCTACTATCTAAAAAAACAAGAAGGCTTAATGACTATTTAAACTGATTAATATTTAAAACTCACGTGACAATATTTGGCACTAATACCTAATTAAAAAAGGACAAATAATTGTTACTGATATATAAAAAAACATGGGATAGATATTTATTATTGATAATCTACTATCTATCTTTTACTATCTACTATAATCTATTAATCAACTCAAATAATCAATTGAAACTACGGGATAACTGCAATGACATATAAAAAAACACGGGATAACTGCACTGATATATATATATATATATATATATATATATATATATATATATATATATATATATATATATATATATATAAACACAGGATTTATATTTGTCATTGATAATTAAAAATTTTAAAGACTACTATAAACCTACTATCTAAAAAACAATAATATTTAATGACTATTTCAACTATTGATTAATATTTAAGAAAAATATTTCTTATTGATAATCTACTATCTCTCTTTTACTATCTACTATAATCTACTAATCAACTAAAATAATCAATTGAAACTACAAGATAACTGCACTGATATATATAAAACACGGGATAACTGCACTAATATATGAAGAAAAAAAACACGATATTAATATTTGTCATTGATAATTAAATTTTTTGAAGACTACTACTACAAACCTACTATCTAAAAAACAAGAAGACTAATTAATATTTAAAACAATTATTTCTTATTGATAATCTACTATATAACAAAATTACTATCTACTATAATCTATTAATCAACTAAAATAATCAAATGAAACTACCAGATAACTGCACTGATATATAGAAAACAAGGGATAACTGCAGTGATATATAAAAAACACGGAATTAATATTTGCCATTGATAATTATAATTTTTGAAAATTACTATGAACCTACTATCTAATAAAAGAAGAAGACTTAATGACTATTTAAACTGATTAATATTTAAAACACATGGGACAAATATTTGTCACTAATACCAAAAGAAGGACAAATAATTGTTACTGATATATAAAAAAAACACGGGATAAATATTTCTTATTAATAATCTACTATCTATCTTTTACTATCTACTATAATCTACTAATCAACTCAAATAATCAATTGAAACTATGAGATAACTGCACTGATACATAAAAAACACGAGATAACTGCACTGATATATAAAAAAAATACGGGTATAACTGCAATGATATATATATATATATATATATATATATATATATATATATATATATATATATATATATATAAACACGGGATAGCTGCACTAATATATAAAAAAACACGGGATAACAACACTGATTTATAAAAGAACACTTCACTGATATATAAAAAACACGGGATAAATGCATGTATTGTTTTTAAATGATACTTTTACATTTTTAGATTTTAATATTTATCTATTTTTAATTTAAAACTCCTTTTTTATCTACTTTAAATTTGTCTCTATTTTCACGGGGTAATGTTCAAACTATTTAAATACTGTCTAAGTTCATTCATAAAAATAACACGACAGCACCCGTGCGTATGCACGGGTATCCTACTAGTTAAAGATAAATTGAAAATCATTAAACTGATGAAAGTAATATTATACCATTGAAAGTAATATTATAATGTATAAAATAAAAGTCAACTAAACCCTCAAATCAATTTAGTGGGTGTTTTAGCGTTGCCGTTGAGACACTTCGTGGGTGGCCAACAATGATCCGAACCAAAAAACAATTTAGTGGGTGTCTGGATTGGTGTCAGGAGTAGGAAACGCAAGTCTAGAACTGACTTTGCCGTGAAAATATATAAGCTACAAAAATGTTGTTTCTGAATTGACGTGGAAAATCTGCCGTGAGTTTACACAATCGTGGAGTTCCCACCGCCAATCCAAACAACTGCTTAGTCCAAAAGTATCACACTCTCTTATTTCTATAAACTACGAAAATTTATTGAGCAGTATTTCAAGTTGATCTTCATCCATCCATTTAGTCCATCATTCTCATCTATTACATTAATTTCCTTCTCACAAAATAGGCATATAAGACTTGCTTTACTGTCACTTTTCATTATTTTAATCAGGGTTTATTCCCTCATTGAACAACCCTAGATAATTAATAATTCTATATACTAAAAAAAAGTTGAAACAGATGAAGCGTGCAACATCCCTAGGTAACAAATTCTCATTTGGGTAAAACGTACAAGACTTGGTAACTTATGTAAGCAAGTTTCAATTAATACCGTTGAGCTACCCCATTAGCTAAACCAACAAAGAAATTCAACTTATTTGTTGAGAAACTTCTAGTACTTGTAGTGTTGTGCTAAAAAAATTCCTATATATACTTTGCTAACCATTTTTCTGAGTGTTCGTCATTCTCTCCATAGACAACCTTCTTTTATCAAAATAAGGAATGGCAGCAGGGAAAGAAGAAAAGAAAGATGAGAAGGGCAAAGATGGAAAAGAAGAAAAGAAGAAAGTTGATATTGAAGTGATCACTGCTATTTACAAACTTAATCTGCATTGTAAGGAATGTGGGAACAAGATCAAGAATCACCTCATGACAACTCAAGGTATATATCAACTTATATATTTTGATTAATCATTTTCCATATGGTTTTATGTGTTTCTTTAAATTTTATTATTTTATTTGTAATTTTATTATTTTATTTGTCTCTATATATAAGTGTTGTATGAACACCATAGCGCAAATTCGAACCTGCAACGCTTCATTTCCTCTTCCAATCGTTTGTACTAAACACGAAAAAAAGATTGAACATTTAGTGATTTTTCTCATTTATAAATAGAATTAATATAGTTTTAATTATATGTGTGTCACTTACGGTGATCTTTTGGCAGGGGTACATAGTGTGGATATAGATATTGAGAAAGGAGAAATAAAGGCAAAGGGGAAGCTAGACCCCTTGAAAATCTTGAAGATTATAGAGAAGAAGAGCAAGAAAAAAGTTGAATTAATATCACCAAAAGTGATGCCTAAGGAAATCACTACTACGGATAAAAAGCCAAAGGAAACTAAGGAAGTGAGTATTTTTTTTGTATGAGTTTGAGTACTCTCAGTGCTCCTTGAATGAAATTTTTGCTTATAAAAAAAAAGGAAGTGAGTATTTTTTTCTTCCTATATCATATACAAGATTCCTTACCCGATCGATCGGGAAAATGTTTGTTGAAAATATGACTTCAATTATATATGATATATTTTATATTACAAAATATTATTATTATTATTATTATTATTATTATTATTATTATTATTATTATTATTATTATTATTATTATTATAACACGAAACTAGAATAAATAGTGGGTTTGGAGGTAATAAAGAATCTGTGAATGAATGTTACTCTATGAATGTTGGTCTAATTAGTAAGAATGTGTCTAATTTTATTTTGACTAATTTTTGTGTGTCTGATTTGAAGCCAATTATTCGAACCATATTGGTGAAGGTTCACATGCATTGTGATAAATGTGAGGCTGACCTAAAAAGAAGATTAATTAAGCATAGGGGTAAGTCAATAACTATATAATAGAGATAATATTTTTTCTATTTTTTTTACAAACCTATGTTATCTATTTATATAATATTAAATCTTATTTCATGATTTAATAAAAATATGCAGGTGTTTTCAACGTTAAAACCGACAAGAAAGCTGAAAGTGTAACAATAGAGGGTACCATTGAAGTGGAGAAATTGATATCATTTTTGAGAAAAAGAGTGCATAAAAATGCAGAGGTTATTTCTATTAAGGAAGAGAAAAAGGAGGAAAAGAAAGAGAAAGGAAAAGAAGAAGGAAAGTCTTCATCATCAGAAGCTACCAAAGATAAGTCATCAGGTGAATCAACCAAGAAAAAATATGGTGAAGCAACCAAGAAAAAAGATGGTGAAGCAACCAAAGTAATAGAAATTCATCATGACCAGTACTATACAGAAGATGAAATTAAAATAAAGGACAATGTTCCTTATATTATTCACTATGTTTATGCCCCACAAATTTTCAGTGATGAGAATCCAAATTCTTGTTCTATTTCTTAGTTTTTTGGGGTTAATAAAGTTATGTAACAGCGTACTGATTTAAGGTTAATAAACAAATAAATAAGTCAGGCATCTATTGATTGATACATGATGTTAACCCCCCCCCCCCCCCCAAAAAAATAGATAGATGAAGAGTTAAATATGCTTTTATAGTCCTACTTATTATGATATTTTACTTTGTAGTCCTAATAAATTTTGGTTATATTTTCATTTGCAATTTTGATATGCAACGTTAAGTTAGTATTTTTTACAAACATAAGTTAGTGTTTAGGTGGCTAATAAACTAGCACGCTGACACATTTCACGTCATTTTTTAATTACTATAATGTCTAATCAATTGTCACAAAATGGTTGCACTAAAATTTGGTGGAGCATCATCAACACATCTTCTCTCCATTTTCTTCCTCAAAACTCGTGGCTTCTCCCATTTTTATGGGTGGGAATGTCTTTGCTTTTCTTCTTATTTTTTTTCTTGAGTTTAAGCCGAATGCTTTGATGGAGTTGATTACAAATTTTTGATTGTGTTTTTATCATTCTTTCCTTTGTAAAATTACTTTGAAAGCAAGTTGTAAAACCACCTAGTTTTTGAAACTAAAGTCATGAGTTTTTAGTAAAAGAAAAAGAAAAAGAGAAGAGGAAAAAGCTTTGTTTTTTCTAGAGATATTAATATTTGTAAAATGGAAATGAATAAATAAAAGAATAAACCTTTGAAAAGGAATGATTTTTAGTATGTTTAAAACTTAGAGTCACTAAAAGTTTTCAAAAAATATTTAGAGTACTTTTGATCATTATAACAATATAAATTTTTATTAAAATAAAGTGTATTTTTAGTTTTTAATATGTTCTAATAATTTGGGGAAAAAAATCTAACTTATTAAATTTCAAGTTGAAGTATTAAAGTTTTGTAAAAGAGATTAGAAGAAAAACATTGATCAAATGAATGTTATTTTGCTACAAAAGCCGAAAATGAGTATGTTAAATATTTTTACATATCTGTTAAAATACATACGATTTTGAGTTAATTCTTCATTTTCTGAAAACTAGACATCCTAAGATTTTCTGGGAGTGGTCATTTTCTCATATCCGACATCGTTTGCTATCTTAATAAAACCGATAAAGTTAGTGCATGAATGCAGAAATTTTAGATCGATCACAAGTTTTAAGTTGTTTTAGTCTTGGATGAGACCTAAAGGTCCATGAATCCTACCTCATTAGTGATAAATTTGGTTAGATCCTCAAGAAAAATGAAATGACAACCAAAAACCTAAGTTTTGCAACAAAGCCGCTTATTAGAATTGGAACCCTGAGTTCCAAGTATTGTCCAAATCCTACATGAAGGATTAGGGACCCAAGGACACAATTTAACATATACGATATTACGTGTGAAAGTTGCTAAGTTTCCGGAGAAAGATATGCGTGTATTGAAAGTCGACAGCAGGAAGGAAAGCGCCCAAGGTAAGGGGATCTCTGAGTTTTAGCTTTCCATGTTGTTTGCTTAATTGCCTTGATTGTTTGGTTTGAATTGAATTGTGTAATATGTGGTAGTAATATTATCTGATTGGTTGAGTTAATGATGTGCATTGATTTCTGTGAATGCAATTAATGTGTTTGGATATTGTTGTGCTGACTTGTTGAAGTGCTGGAGGCATAACTATTGTCGGGATCACCGTGTCGAGTAGTACGATTTCCTCCAGCCAGAGATCGATGGTACAACTGACTATTGGTAGGAGTTCGAAACACAAGTGCCCCCAGAAGGTCTGTAGTCGACCCAACCGAACCTATCCTCGGTCTTATATACTTGATAGTACTATAAGAAACATCCTGTATTAGCTCTTTAGTAAAATCATCAGTCTTGCTCATCTAATCCATAATCAACTTGATAATCAATTCCCAAAATCCATAGAACAACTTATGAGATTCAACCTTAGCTTATAAATATCCTCCTAAGTTATGTCAATAAGTAAAATAAACACTCAATATTTCACTTAAATCTAAAGAGGTACTTATTTTGCTAATCCCAGAAATAAACTCTTGTAACCAAGATCACCAAGTACACAAATCACCTAAGAATAGCTAGATAATAAATATATACAAGTGTCATACCCCAATTTTGTCCGGCTTAGGTCAAAACCCTAATTTTCCCCAAAAAAATAAATAAATTGAGGAGTGAGGAGCATTATGCATTGCATTTTGGGTCTTAGAAGTCATTCCAAGGTCTTTAAAGTCATTTTTAGGGTTGGAGGGCACTTTTTAAGCAAATTAGGGTTTTAGGGTCAAAAAGGGCATTTTGGTCATTTTTCGTAAAAAGATGATTCTCTCGCAAAAAATGCACATCCACAAAAAGTACATTTTTATTCTATCAAGGATAATTTTTGTACAATTTTTTAGAAAGAAAACCCTAGTCAAAATAATTAAAAATGTATTTTTCCATTTTTAGTGCATAGAAAAATAAAAAGGACCATTAAATATTCCTCAATTCTTAAGTGACAATTTTTATTGTCATGGGTGACTAGAGGGAATATTTTATGGTGCCCAAAAACATGTGCCACATTTTCAATAGTTGCATTCCCATTATTTCCCATGCCCAAAATTTCAAATTCAAAAAAAACTCAAAAAGGGAAGTGTCCTCAATAAGACAAAATGTACTATTTTGTGCAAGCTTGCATTTTTTTTCCTTCCCTCCTCATGGCTGCGAATTCCAGCCCATTTTTACCTCATTTTGTGTTTCTTCATGCCCTTAATCCATGTGAGTTGTATTCCTAGCCATTGATTAAAATTCTAGATCAAATCCTAGGCTACAACTATGTGCAAATTGACCTAATTGCCCCCAACAATTTTTGTGTACAAAAAACTCTTCAATTTCATATGACACCAGCTCATTCCCTTCCATTTGTGCTTTCTCATTGTCCCTAATCCATGTGCATTGCAATCTTGGCCCTTGATTCAAATTCTATCTCAAATCTCAATGGTTGGCAAAAGCACAATGTCCTATATACCCTTAATTTTGCATCTCATATAAAACCCAAAAATAAGAAACCAAAGGGGGGGATCCTCATTTTACCCTAGCACACAATCAGATCACAATTCCTCTCCTCCTCCCCTCTCAAACCCAAGACCACCTCCCACCATTTCCACCACCAATTCTTCAATTTTCAACCATCCAAACTTCATTATTCTTGATTCCTACACTAGATCCACTTCTAATCTTGCATTATCTTCAAAGTTCATCATCAAATCCTTCAATATCAAGTGATTTTAGTGGGATTCAAGAGGAGGTTCAAGTTTTCTTGGTTTCTATTTTGATCTTCTTCTTCATTTCAAGCAAGATCTAGAGGTAAGCTCACAAACGCTTGCATTTTCTTTAATTTTCACTATGTAATCTCTCTTCTACTCCTCTTTCCTTCTTGAAAGAAGCTTTGAGGACTCATTTCAAACATTATTGGACAAGGACATTGGGAGCCTTGGGTGTTTGAGATGGGTCCTTGGCCTTGAAGGGAAGATTCTTGTGTTTGAATAATTTTCTTTGCATTTCTACACATGTTTCACTAAATTTTCATGAAATAAAACACCATTTTACTTCAAAGATGTTTTCGGCCATATTGTGACTTTGTGTGTTCATGCATTTCTTTGTCCATTTATGTTTGTTTAAGGTGAATAAAAACATGATTTAAGTGAGGTTTTACTTTAGGAACATGCATGATAGGTTAGGCATTTTTATCTTGTGTTGTTCTATGTCTTAATTGCTAAGATTTGCATGAAATAAAATGGTGATGTTGATTAGTATAGCATTCGGCCATAAGGCCCTTTTTTTCCCTCTTTGATTGCATGAAATGTGTCATTTTGATTGTGTTTTTGTAAATACAAGTTGTGTAATTGTGTTTTTTTTACTTTTTACTTTTTACTTTACCATTCATTAACTATTTACCTAAAAAGAAAACATAAAAACATTTTTACCTTCATGCATTAAAACATTTTTACCCTTCATTCATTAAAACACTTTCATCTTATCTCATAAAACATTTCTACCTTCACATCAAAACATTTTTACCTCATTCATTAAAACACTTTCATCTCATCTCATAACACATTTTTACTTTCATTCAAAACATTTTACCATCTTGCATTCTTTTATTTTCATTCTTAAATGTTCATGCATCCTTAAATGCTATACATGCATTCATTCTTAAATGTTCATGCATCCTTGTATGCCATACATACGTTCATTCTTAAATAATCATGCATTCATATCCACATGCTTATTCATCTAAACTAAGAATATCCTATGCTTATGATCAATTGCATTTCTCTTGTTCATGATGCCATTCAAATGTCTTGACTTAATTGTGTGCCCTCCCCTTCTACATGTATGACCTCCTAATGAAGACGTAAGCCTACATGCCTGTTGTAGCATAGAGTCATTAGGGTAAATACACTCCTTTGAGATTGTTGCCCGTCCCGTAGCAATTCTCACTCACACACATGCACAATTGCTTTAAGAACTTTGTTTTGCATCATTGACAATTGAATCCCTTGATTGTATTGGCATACTTAATCTTGGTTGATGAATAATATGTTCATGACTGCTTGATTGTTGAAGTATGAGTATTATTCATTCATTTGCATTTGGTTATGGATTTAGAATTGACTTGAAATGTTCTATTCCTTTTCTAAAACCCATTTCCAAAAATCATTTCAAAACAAAAAGAAACTTTTACTTTCAAAACGAAAATAAATCAATTGTCATTAAACACCAATCGCGCCGTTGCCGATTAGGTCATTAATGATGATTTCGTTTTCAAAAAGAGTTAGTAGCGAGACCATTCTAACCGTTGTTGTTCGGTCTTCGCAAAAGCTCTATCCCATTTTTGAAAACTTATTCATTTCTCCAAAATAAATCAATTGTCATTAAACACCAATCGCGCCGTTGCCGATTAGGTCATTAATGATGATTTCATTTCCAAAAGAGTTAGTAGTGAGGCCATTCTAATCGCTGTTGTTCGGTCTTCACAAACGCTCACCCAATTGCAAAAAACCTCTTTTGCCGTTTTCAAAACCAAAAACCGAGAACTACGTAGCTTTGATCCCTCTTCCAGTGAGGGTACGTAGGAGCGGTGTCCTGTCCTGTCAAGCACACTTTTAAAAAAAAAAACTTTGTTTTGTTCCTTTTTCAAAGATACCCGAGAACTACGTAGCTTTGAATTCTCCATCGCACCGGGAGATACGTAGGAGCGGGGTCCTGTCCCGTCAAGCACACTCTTAAAAAAATCTTTGTTTTGTCCTGATTTTCAAAGATAACCAAAAATATTCTTTTTCCCTCCTGTTTTTAATAAAACAAACCTTAAAGAAAAGAAAAGAAGTAGAATAAATTGCTTTCAACTCGAACTTTTGTCTAAACCACACATCAAGTTAATGGTTCCCTTTCGGTAGAAAGGAGGTGCGGGGTGCTAATCCCTTCCCCGTACCTAACCGACCCCCGAACCTACATCTCTAGTTTTCAAAAGACCATCCGCCTTGTTTAAAAGACTTTTTTTTCAATGTTTTGGTCTTAAAATTAAAATATTGATGGCGGCTCCAAACTTTTTCCACGTTGTCAAACGAAAAGTCCCAAACCGGATTTTTCGGGCGCAACAGCTGGCGACTCTGCTGGGGACATTTTTTTTAAAAAAAAAAAAAAAGACGAGGGTCAAGCCTAGTTAACTTTGATGTGTGGTTTTAAAATTAATTGAGTTGAAAGCTTTGTTTTACTCCTTTTCTATTTGTTCACAATGTCGTGTTCATGCATTCCTCAAATCCCATGTCCCCTATTCTCTGCTCCCTTTCTTAAGGTAAAAACATGCATTTCCTCCCATTCTATTATGATCCCTTCTTCTCCGCTCCCTTTCTTGAGGTAAGCAGTGCATATGACTGTTGCTGAAACCTAGGTTGGATTATTAGTATTGTGATATTGAACCCTAGGGTAGACGACATGTTATTACCTGCTATTATTTGGACTGTTCTGGGTTTTCCTTTGCAGGTGGGGTATATGTGGGTAGTTTTAGGCGGTATGCCCTTGCTGCACACACTCACACCTTATGCTTACTATGCTTTGAGAGGGGCCTAAAACCCAAGGTCTGACAAAACTTAGGAGAGTGGAAACGAGTAGTGACTGGCAATTGGACCGTTGTCCTTCCGACTCTCACGAAAGTTTCAGCCAGAGTATGCTCTTTCATGATGCCTCACACCAGATGGCGTTCCATCGTTGTGGGTGCTATTGTGAAAGAGAATTAGCTCTGGTAACCTGGTGAGGAAGTGACTAGAACCCGCATGGGAGGAACATTTGAGTTGTCCTAGAACTTAGGTCCCCACCTTCGTAGGACACAAGGGGCATACCAAATTGTGTGTTGCATTGTAATCTAGGCATGTTTTCAAAAAAAAGAGAAGGGAATTTTTCCAAAGAAATAAAAAAGGAAAGTAGAGAAAGAGCTGCCGTTGTAGCCTTTCTTTTGTCGGTCTGTACGAGGCAGTATGTGGTCCACTTTATTTTCAAAAAAAAAGGAGAGATAGAGTTGCCGTTGTAGCCTTTCTCTTACTAAGTCCATATGAAACCACGTACGGCCCGCATTTTTCAAAAAAAAAAGAAAAAAACTTGAACTAATGCCAATAAAGGTTTTGCCCTAATCTGCATATGCATAAAACATCGTCATCATTTTGCATGCATCCTCGCATTGCATTCAACATAAGCTTTTACAGCTCATGCATGCATCCTTGCATTTCTTCAAAGTTTGTTTGCCGAGAATCCCAAAGTGACAAAGAATCTTGCCATAGGCACGGTGTGGAATCAAAAGTGAAACAGCGTACACTCCGAGGTGTTTATTTAAGTTTGAATGCATGGAATGTGCTTTGTTTCGCTTATTGATTCTAACCTTGTTGCGTTTCAAAGAAAAAATAATCAAAATCCACTGTTAAATCTATGTCAAGACATAGTACACCGTGATTCCCCGCACCAAGACAAACAGGAAATCATACATATTGCATTCCACTTGCATTCAAACAAGTATTAGCGCATACCGTCTTTTATCAAAAAAAAATATATAAAAAAAAATCAAGAAAAATCAAAAATTGTTATTTTCCACAAGTTTTTAGAAAACATACTACATGCATTTTTTTTCTTTGCATTACAAAAATAATCAAATAAACATCTCATGTTGCATGAATTTTTATGACCACCAGAGAGTTAAAAGCTTTATTTTGGAGAGAAGCCATGCATGCTAAAGTCAAAATCAAATTTTGTACTGTACTCTCCAAATGAAAAGCTTATAATTCCCCGACGCGATAAATCCACATTCATCCATTCGCATTCTCATTTCATTCACATTTATTCATTTGCATTTTCATTTCATTCGCATTCTCATTCCATGCGTATTTATCCATTTTGTATTCTCATTCATTTGCATATTTACACCATGTATAAAAAAAATGAGCATAATTCTAGAGAAACAATAATAATTCTAAAAAAAATTGTGATGAGAGGTGAGACATTCTTGCGAAGTTTTTTTATTCATCTTTGGAAAAGTTTAGTCTTACTTAGTTGCAAACTCAAGGTGTTTCAAGGCACTCGGTTTTTCAAAACAGCAGTTTGTTCACATTTTTCAACAAAGCATTGCATCTCACCCACCCCATGATGAATGACCAAAATGGTCCACAAAAATTTTCTTTCACGTTTTAACTAATGTTAACTCTCTGCGAAGCATTCGTGTAGTAACTTCTGTGTGACATGTGTCTTTATTTTGTTTGAGTCAGTTATCGTCCCTACATTGTCATCACCCCTCGCCCAAGTCTAATCCCACCCTGGCCACCCATAAAGTACATATCCCCCAGATCAGTTCATAGTTGGCTTTTCGGTTGGTTCCCCTAATGAAATACCACTCTTGGTCCTCCATACTGGGGCAAATTTGTCGTCACTAGATATCTTGTTAACATTGTATTCCTTTGGTGCAAGTCTTTTTAAAAGACAAAAAAAAAATCAAAAAAGCTCGTTAGGTCGAAAACTCGTAAGAGCGGCCTAAGCAAAAATTAGAGCATGAAAAGAAATAAAGAAAAAAGAGCAAATATATGAAAGTAAATAAATTATTGTCCTTGGGTTAATTTTCGAGAAAACAAGCAATCATGATTTTGAAATGAAGTTTGGCCATCATTCCATATCCAAAAACACCTTAAGCCAAAAATCCCAAAAATCTCAATCACCCTAGACAAGGATCAATCTCACATCAAAAATTGTGTATCACCTTTATCAGCTCACTTAGCTCAAAAGAAAGAGAAAGAAGAATCACACCAAAAAAAAAGAAGAAAGTGGAAAAAGAGAGGATTGAAAAAGAAAAATCCTGAAAAAGAAGCAAAAGTAGTAGAAATGGAGTTGATACCATTAAACGCATGAGAGATCCTTGTCTGAAATAAACCCTCAAACACTTCCTTTGGCCTATCCTCCATAAACCCTTGACCACGTTACAACCCTGAAACAGGTTCATTTTACCGTTAGGCACATAAGAGGTTCTCATCTCAATAAAACCTCAAACACCTCATTGAGCTTAATAACTCATTCCTTCATAAACCATTGACCATCGGCCAACACCGAATAAGACCCATCCTCCCCATCAACCCCAAACACTTCATTAAGCTCAATCATTCCCTTCTCCACATCACAACCCTAAAAAGTCCATTCCGATCAATGACTAATTGCTTTCGTTTTCTCAAAGTTTTGATCTTAGGACAAATAAGTTTATCTATTTACGACATGTTTGCTCAAAAAGAAAAAAACAAACAAGCAGAAAAAAAGAAAGCTGCTCAAAAAGAAAAAACAAACAAGTAGAAAAAAGAAAGCTGCTCAAAAAAAAACAAACAATCAAAAAAGAAAGTTGGTAAAAAGGAGAAGGACTTGCACTCCAAGATGCATTCATGTTGCATTAAAACAAGGTCTAGTGATCACCAAGTGTAGCTTTCACCATAGCAAACTCAAGACTATCATAGTCTGAGAGTCATTCTAAAGATCGCCAAAAGGTCAACGCTAGGATCTTCACCTAGATCCTAAAGTGGGGCACTCCTTTCACCATTTGTTCCACATGACCTCCGGGAATATGTCCAGCATCCATCCCACACTGCACCCAGTCTATACATCCATACCAAACCATCTCCAAAAAACCAATAACCCTAACTCCGCCACCTTTCCTAATCTCACTAGAAGCAGTCATTTGAAATACCATTCCAAAGTGGGGTAATCCTGTCACCCTTCACTCCACCTAAAGTCGAGGAAATTCGCCCTACGCCCATCTCATCCCCTCGTCATATTCACATCCATGAGACCACACCAGGGCAATTTCTCGACCCACCATGCTAAATACAGCCTTTTGCAAACTCGAGTCGGGGCAACCTTGCTCTCGTCAAGATTGGGGCAACACCAAACGTCGTGGGTTGAGACAGAATATCTTGTTTGCCACCATTCATTCCAAAGTCATGGTATTTCCAATTCATTATTCCTCTACAACCCTGGCTGTTGTCACCACTAGACAGGGGCAAGTTATGCACTCACCTTCACCAGTAGTCTAAATCGAGGCAGTTCCACCTTTCATGACTTTGGCAAAAAGCTACCTTTCATCCCCTCACGTGTCATATCTGTCATACCAAGTCAACTGACTCATTCATCTGTATTTGCACTACTCTACATGTTTATGCTTTAAAGAGAGAGAACACAAGTTAATAATGTGAAGTCGGAAACTCACTCAGCTAACTTTGTGGACCTAAAAATCAATCATCATGGGGCACCATCATAGGAGAGCAAAATAAGCGAGTCTGCAAATACGGTCAAATAGTTTTGCACATCAGTGTCTGTGAATAACAACCTTGAGATTGCCATGTCTGAATTCAAACCTCTTTCCAAGGAATGATTATTCCAAAGCACTCACCTCTCTACCCCTCGCATCGAAAGTCTCATTTCTCATCTCAAAACAAAACACATTTGCATGCATTACTATTATACCATATCATAAATCATTACACCATACATTGTATTTCAACAACAAGTCATGCATCTACCACAACTATTGCATTTAAGCATTACCTGTGCGCATTCATCCATTTATTCAAAAAAGGGGCAAAAAATCATCCACATTGCACCCGTTGCCCCCACCAAAGCATAAATCATTCCATCATGCAGCCAGCAGTACATTTGCATTCGCATGTTATCTGCATTCGCACACACAGCTTATCAATTTCTGTTTCCGACCAACTTCAACATCCATCATTCACGAGCCTTTTGTAGTCCATTTACTTTCGCATTGCATATTCATCACATTGCATACCTGTAACACTTTTTTGCTTCGATAGACGTGCAAAGTGCCGGTCTCATCGTTGCCAAAAGCTTTCTACATCACCAATCATATCATTTGCTACGCATTCATGTGTTTCCTTTATTCACCATAGCATTTGCATCAAAGTATTACATTCGCATCATATTCACATTCGCATTGCATGCGTCAAGAAAAGAAGCAAAATAAATAAGAAAAAAAAGCAAAAAGAAAAATCCGTCCATCATTCCATCAGGTTCAACACCCATGGTATACCCATTTCATTCATCATCCCATGTTCATCACATTACATGCATGACATTGTTTGCTTCGATAAATGTCCAAGTGCCGGTCTCATCGTTGCCCAAAAAAAAAAAGAGTTTTTTTTACATCACTAATCATATCTTTGTACCATGCAGGGCATTCGCATCAAAGCATTACATTTGCGTCACATTCACACTTTGCATTTCATACACTCCTACCAAAGGAAAAAAGAGAAAAGCCAAAAAACAAAAAGAGGAAAATTGCTCATTCCATTACATTCATCATTAATCAGCACAATCACATTCATATCTTATCTGCATTCACATACGTTGGTTGTCAACCTCCATGTTCCATCAACTTCAACTCACATTATCTGCCCCGCTTCATTCATCCCATCGGATGCCTACCATTTCACATACCTATATTGCACGCATACATCATTCATTGCATTTTTAGACATGCCAAATATAGATAGCTTTTCCCGTCTCAGGTAAATGCATTCATTAGGTATGTTCTAGGCAGATACGCCATGTACCAATCCCAATAGTTTGTTCCCTCAAAGTCAGTGCTCCAAGCGCTGGTCTCATATCACAATTCAGAGTCCCAGTACTCTTGTTGACCCCCAGTGGTCCTTCAGAGCCCAAGCGCTCCTTCAGACCATCAATGGTCCTTCAATCCAGATCGCACGTCGCGTTATCGAGCAACCGACGGATCATCCGACCCCAGGTCCTTCAGACTAGCTGTGTCCGCCTAAAAAACACAGTGGACGTCCTTCGAGGTGAGAAAATCAAGTCAATGACCTGACCTTGCCACCCATGGCCGCTCGAAAAAGGCCACCCCTCCCAGCAGACCGTTTTACTAGTACCGTTGCTAGTTTGCGCTCCATCAGACCCATTGGTCCATCAGGCTTAGGCATGCCCTTCAGACCCCGTCGGTCCTTCAGTTTAACTCCAATCAATGCGCCAAGCATCGACTGCGAATTAGACCATCAGAGCCCAGTGCTCCTTCAGATCCCCGGTGATCCTTATTTACTCTTGTTCTATGTTAACCCAATTTTTCAAGAATTTCTATAAAAAAGAGCTGATCAGGAAAAAACAGTCAGACCAAAAGAAACTACAGGAATGTTCCACCACATTCATCATCACACCAAAATCATAGCATTGCATGCCCTTGCATAACATGCACCCATACTCCATGCACCATTCCTCGCATCAGCTGACGTATGCAGGTACCTCAATCCAGTGCGGCAGCATTGGTCATTTCAATCAATCAATCAACAGGATTCGTGAATCCCTTCAGGACCCAAATGTCCCTTCAAAAGCAGACTTCACCTCGTATTCGAGCTGCGGGTAAGTCCTTCAGACCCCGAGTGGTCCTTCAGACTAGTTGTGTCAGCCTAAGACACAGTGGACGTCCTTCATGGTCAACATATCAGTTCCGGATCTGATCTTGACCCATCATGGCCGCTCGAACGCAAAGGCCCCCTCAGACCGTTTTACTAGTACCATAGCTAGTAGCGCCCCTTCAGACCACGATGGTCCTTCAATTAAGGCCTAGGCAGCCTTCCAGACCCTGAGTGGTCCTTCAGAGCCTTAGTGCTCCTTCAGACCCTGAGTGGTCCTTCAGAGCCTTAGTGCTCCTTCAGATCCCGAGTGGTCCGTCATTTTCTCTCTCGGTTAATGCGCCAAGTGTTAACCGTTCCCCGTTTGTTCTCAAGCCCATCTATTAAAAAAAAAATAGAAAAAGAAAAAGAGGAAAATTCGGGTTTCCCCAAGTAGACAAAATCGGTATAATTCCTGAATTCTTTATCTCTATTTTGCCTCGGAATATGTTTCGGCCAATCCATATTCCTCGTTAAAACCCAGATAAAGAGGGGCAGCTGTCATACCCCAATTTTGTCCGGCTTAGGTCAAAACCCTAATTTTCCCCAAAAAAATAAATAAATTGAGGAGTGAGGAGCATTATGCATTGCATTTTGGGTCTTAGAAGTCATTCCAAGGTCTTTAAAGTCATTTTTAGGGTTGGAGGGCACTTTTTAAGCAAATTAGGGTTTTAGGGTCAAA
Organism: Astragalus membranaceus; assembly: GCA_039519185.1. Classification (NCBI taxonomy): domain Eukaryota; kingdom Viridiplantae; phylum Streptophyta; class Magnoliopsida; order Fabales; family Fabaceae; genus Astragalus; species Astragalus membranaceus. The sequence continues at coordinate 10,661,657 of CM076846.1, forward strand.
AAGGGCATTTTGGTCATTTTTCGTAAAAAGATGATTCTCTCGCAAAAAATGCACATCCACAAAAAGTACATTTTTATTCTATCAAGGATAATTTTTGTACAATTTTTTAGAAAGAAAACCCTAGTCAAAATAATTAAAAATGTATTTTTCCATTTTTAGTGCATAGAAAAATAAAAAGGACCATTAAATATTCCTCAATTCTTAAGTGACAATTTTTATTGTCATGGGTGACTAGAGGGAATATTTTATGGTGCCCAAAAACATGTGCCACATTTTCAATAGTTGCATTCCCATTATTTCCCATGCCCAAAATTTCAAATTCAAAAAAAACTCAAAAAGGGAAGTGTCCTCAATAAGACAAAATGTACTATTTTGTGCAAGCTTGCATTTTTTTTCCTTCCCTCCTCATGGCTGCGAATTCCAGCCCATTTTTACCTCATTTTGTGTTTCTTCATGCCCTTAATCCATGTGAGTTGTATTCCTAGCCATTGATTAAAATTCTAGATCAAATCCTAGGCTACAACTATGTGCAAATTGACCTAATTGCCCCCAACAATTTTTGTGTACAAAAAACTCTTCAATTTCATATGACACCAGCTCATTCCCTTCCATTTGTGCTTTCTCATTGTCCCTAATCCATGTGCATTGCAATCTTGGCCCTTGATTCAAATTCTATCTCAAATCTCAATGGTTGGCAAAAGCACAATGTCCTATATACCCTTAATTTTGCATCTCATATAAAACCCAAAAATAAGAAACCAAAGGGGGGGATCCTCATTTTACCCTAGCACACAATCAGATCACAATTCCTCTCCTCCTCCCCTCTCAAACCCAAGACCACCTCCCACCATTTCCACCACCAATTCTTCAATTTTCAACCATCCAAACTTCATTATTCTTGATTCCTACACTAGATCCACTTCTAATCTTGCATTATCTTCAAAGTTCATCATCAAATCCTTCAATATCAAGTGATTTTAGTGGGATTCAAGAGGAGGTTCAAGTTTTCTTGGTTTCTATTTTGATCTTCTTCTTCATTTCAAGCAAGATCTAGAGGTAAGCTCACAAACGCTTGCATTTTCTTTAATTTTCACTATGTAATCTCTCTTCTACTCCTCTTTCCTTCTTGAAAGAAGCTTTGAGGACTCATTTCAAACATTATTGGACAAGGACATTGGGAGCCTTGGGTGTTTGAGATGGGTCCTTGGCCTTGAAGGGAAGATTCTTGTGTTTGAATAATTTTCTTTGCATTTCTACACATGTTTCACTAAATTTTCATGAAATAAAACACCATTTTACTTCAAAGATGTTTTCGGCCATATTGTGACTTTGTGTGTTCATGCATTTCTTTGTCCATTTATGTTTGTTTAAGGTGAATAAAAACATGATTTAAGTGAGGTTTTACTTTAGGAACATGCATGATAGGTTAGGCATTTTTATCTTGTGTTGTTCTATGTCTTAATTGCTAAGATTTGCATGAAATAAAATGGTGATGTTGATTAGTATAGCATTCGGCCATAAGGCCCTTTTTTTCCCTCTTTGATTGCATGAAATGTGTCATTTTGATTGTGTTTTTGTAAATACAAGTTGTGTAATTGTGTTTTTTTTACTTTTTACTTTTTACTTTACCATTCATTAACTATTTACCTAAAAAGAAAACATAAAAACATTTTTACCTTCATGCATTAAAACATTTTTACCCTTCATTCATTAAAACACTTTCATCTTATCTCATAAAACATTTCTACCTTCACATCAAAACATTTTTACCTCATTCATTAAAACACTTTCATCTCATCTCATAACACATTTTTACTTTCATTCAAAACATTTTACCATCTTGCATTCTTTTATTTTCATTCTTAAATGTTCATGCATCCTTAAATGCTATACATGCATTCATTCTTAAATGTTCATGCATCCTTGTATGCCATACATACGTTCATTCTTAAATAATCATGCATTCATATCCACATGCTTATTCATCTAAACTAAGAATATCCTATGCTTATGATCAATTGCATTTCTCTTGTTCATGATGCCATTCAAATGTCTTGACTTAATTGTGTGCCCTCCCCTTCTACATGTATGACCTCCTAATGAAGACGTAAGCCTACATGCCTGTTGTAGCATAGAGTCATTAGGGTAAATACACTCCTTTGAGATTGTTGCCCGTCCCGTAGCAATTCTCACTCACACACATGCACAATTGCTTTAAGAACTTTGTTTTGCATCATTGACAATTGAATCCCTTGATTGTATTGGCATACTTAATCTTGGTTGATGAATAATATGTTCATGACTGCTTGATTGTTGAAGTATGAGTATTATTCATTCATTTGCATTTGGTTATGGATTTAGAATTGACTTGAAATGTTCTATTCCTTTTCTAAAACCCATTTCCAAAAATCATTTCAAAACAAAAAGAAACTTTTACTTTCAAAACGAAAATAAATCAATTGTCATTAAACACCAATCGCGCCGTTGCCGATTAGGTCATTAATGATGATTTCGTTTTCAAAAAGAGTTAGTAGCGAGACCATTCTAACCGTTGTTGTTCGGTCTTCGCAAAAGCTCTATCCCATTTTTGAAAACTTATTCATTTCTCCAAAATAAATCAATTGTCATTAAACACCAATCGCGCCGTTGCCGATTAGGTCATTAATGATGATTTCATTTCCAAAAGAGTTAGTAGTGAGGCCATTCTAATCGCTGTTGTTCGGTCTTCACAAACGCTCACCCAATTGCAAAAAACCTCTTTTGCCGTTTTCAAAACCAAAAACCGAGAACTACGTAGCTTTGATCCCTCTTCCAGTGAGGGTACGTAGGAGCGGTGTCCTGTCCTGTCAAGCACACTTTTAAAAAAAAAAACTTTGTTTTGTTCCTTTTTCAAAGATACCCGAGAACTACGTAGCTTTGAATTCTCCATCGCACCGGGAGATACGTAGGAGCGGGGTCCTGTCCCGTCAAGCACACTCTTAAAAAAATCTTTGTTTTGTCCTGATTTTCAAAGATAACCAAAAATATTCTTTTTCCCTCCTGTTTTTAATAAAACAAACCTTAAAGAAAAGAAAAGAAGTAGAATAAATTGCTTTCAACTCGAACTTTTGTCTAAACCACACATCAAGTTAATGGTTCCCTTTCGGTAGAAAGGAGGTGCGGGGTGCTAATCCCTTCCCCGTACCTAACCGACCCCCGAACCTACATCTCTAGTTTTCAAAAGACCATCCGCCTTGTTTAAAAGACTTTTTTTCAATGTTTTGGTCTTAAAATTAAAATATTGATGGCGGCTCCAAACTTTTTCCACGTTGTCAAACGAAAAGTCCCAAACCGGATTTTTCGGGCGCAACAACAAGCAACACATAATTTGTGCCCATTAACTTATTATTAGTATTTCTCCTTACCTTGATTTTTTTTTCCAAAATAGCTTGTTGGACACTTTCTTCAATTTCCTCAATACCTATTACTCATCAAAACAACTATGTATTAATCAAACTAAAATATTTCACTAAAAATTCTACTTAATAATATTTGTGTGTTTCAAAATGCAAAGAAATATTTGTTCTCAAAGGAAAACCCCTTTGACAGGCATATTTTCTATTTCCTAGATTTTAAGTGCATTTGGCAAAATATAATAAACCAGAGTAAGAAAATTTTCAGAACTAATGTCTAAGCATATATAAATATTTAATATGGTTCATCATCTAATTAATCAAGTTTTTGAATAAGTATTCTATCTCATTTTAAAATAATGCCATAAATAATTTACCTACACCATATCCTAACATTTGAATTGAAGACCTAATAAATTAAAATGAAATAACCTAAAAATAAAAAGCTGCCAACGTAAAAATGAAAAGGTTTGTAAAAAAAATATATAATGAAACAAGAGTTTAATTTTTACCGTTGTTTCACCAAGAATGTGGTTGAAAAAATTTAAAGAGGGAGAGAGAAAACAAAAATAAACTAAAAAGGAGAAAAGTAAAAAGCAAATGAAAGAAAGAGAGAGGTTTTATAGAACTCATTGTGATTTACAAAAAACGCACGGGCCCCCCAAACCTTTCTTGAAAGATCACAATCAAAGAAAAGATGATGGAGATCCTCACTGTGATTGTTACAAAAAACATACAGGTGTTGGTCCGAAAAGAGTATGTGCAAGTATACACAGTCGCAACAAGTAATAAAGAGTAAGTAAAGATCGTCCCCACGAGGATTGTTGAGTTTACTTCTATATTTAAATTAGTAAGTAAGCTAGTGAGTTAACACAAAATAACATAACAAGTTGTAGAATCATTAATGTCGTCGAACATAAATAAAAGTACAAAAGCAAGTACGATAAATAATAAGTAGAAATTCAGAATAAGAGTAGTTGGAATGCTTTTCACTAAGTAAATCCTTTAAAACAATTCAATGTAATGTCTGACGCTATAGCACTGAGTGTTGTAACAAATGATGTGTGTCTTTCGGTCACTAATGTAAGAGTTTCGTTACAAGGGCTTATCTCTAAGCTCTAAATAGGTTCACCCCTGTATATTAAGCTCCCACAGTATTCACCTTATGAACTATGCTTTCCTATGTCTAGGTTTAAGCATGGGTTGTTCTAAGTGTCCTTAAAACAACCACTCACCCACATTAACCCTTGAGTTCGATTTATAGACCATGTCTGAACCTATAAATACACCTATATTTAGTTGATCAGTTCTAAAATAAGTTGGAAAGAAGTTTCACACAAGGATTAAAATGCAAACATCAAAACATTACATTAGAGCTACTAAAAAATCATTACAAAACTACAAGCATCCAACTACAAAAGGCTTAGCTCATGATGAGCATCAACAAGGAAATACAAACTATGATGGAAACCATGTTCATATAACTGAAAATACAAAAGAAGGGGAATAGCATAGAAGTTACACTACTCAAATTCCTTTGCACAAATGTGTCCAGTGATGCTATAGCACTGCTTCGCAGCATTGAAGTGCAGAATTCTTACTTTGAGTTTTTGTGAATAAGCTTCCACGAAAATGGAGAGGAGAATGTGTCAAAAACTCCCTCCAACTGAATCAGCAAGCATGGAGTGTGTTGAGAAGAAGACCATTTGCAAAAGATAAAGCCAACTTGCTCAAAAAGGTGATTTGACAAACCACCAACCAAAAGTAGCCTCCATATGCAAGTGGACAAGTGTCCCTATAAAGTCTTTTGGTTGGTGACTTCAGCAGCTAAAATGTCCCTTAAATATGGGCTGAAATGGCATAAAGTTTGAGCTCCAAAATTGTGCTTTTTGCTTTTCTCTCTCTTGCTGATGCAAGACGCAATGTTATAGCGTCTGATGCTGTAACATTGAACAAACACATAAAAAATAACAAGAGAGCAATGTTTTTAAAACCGGACCGGAGATCGAACCGGCGAGACCTCTGGTTCATGGTACGTTCAATCGGTTCAACCATGGTTGAACCGGATAAGTAATTTATTAAATAAAAAATAAAAAATATTAAATTTTGGAGAAAAAAGTAAATTTAAAAATAAAAAATTGCATTTCGGGCGGTTCAACCCGGTTCAACCCGGTTCTTTCCCGGTTCAAAGCGGTTCTTGGTGGTTCTATCCGGTTCTTCCCCGGTTCTAGGCGGTTCTTTGGCCTGCGGTTCAAATGGGGTTGAACCAACCGGCCAGGGGTCCGGTTCTCGGTTCAACCGGTTGAACCGGCCGGTCCGGTCCGGTTTTTAAAACCTTGCAAGAGAGCACCACAAGTGCCAATTTATCACATATCAGTTTCTAACCCTCTTTTACATTAAATAACACATATTTACTTAATTAAACAACAATAGTGCTTAAGAACTCACACTGCTTTAAGTATAAAATATATAAATAACTCTTATAAATAAGAGTTATCAACAGACCCCCCGCCTCTAAACGAATAACCTGTCTGCTTCTCAGTAGCTCACGCACCGGTAGAGCGTTTAAAATTAATCTCCAACCAAAGATCATGATTTTTGAAGGAACTGCTGTTTGCCAGAACGCTTTGAAGTCTGTACTGTCACCGTTAGTGTTCACAGCAGGAACCGTATTAGTTGACAACAAAAAACGATAACAAGCAGATCTCACTGAATAACGATGGGAACGCTCCAGTAACCAACTCCAACTATCTGTTCTGTCTCTATTTGACTGCACATCTCTCAGAATTTCAAACAGCGTCGATCCATCCTCGCAAAGGAGCCGCGAATCGAATCAAAAAGCTGTCAAATTCCAATGCCAGTAGCTCTGGTTCCATACACCTAGATCAGCAATGTAAGCATTTTGTTGCCGCAACCTGCAAAAATGATAGAAAAATCCATCTTCAATGGGCGCTGCCCAATCCAATGGTGATTCCAAAAATTCACGCCTTGACCATCGCCCAGCCCTCTCCTAACATTCGCTTCGAACCACACTCCCGATAGTCTATCTTCACCCACACTCCGAAGATCACGCCACCACAAAGAGTAATTCTCTCTTATATTCAACGGTCTATTTTCAGAAAAGAAAATTGATTTCAAGTCACCATAGCGATGAGAGTAAATCTTGCATCTTCTTCCAACAATATACACCATTTCCACTTGGCCAATAAAGCAACATTAAATAGGTCACAAAAAGTTTCTTTGGATTTTGATCAAGCTCATGATCACCACCTTCGGCGCCTTATAAAAAGAAAAATAATAAAGGGGAATACTATTCAAAACAGAGTTGATTAGTGTTACCCGACCACCCATCGATAAATGACGCCCTTGCCACAAAGAGAGCCTTTTGCGAAGCTTATCGATCACTGGTTTCCAAGCATGAGGTCCTTCTTGGATTTGCCCCCACGGGAATACCCAATAACTTGAAAGGAATAGATTCCGAACGACAATGAAGAAAAATTGAAGTGGAATTCAAGAAATCCTCCGAAACATTTATCCCAATGAGCTTGCTTTTGTGAAAATTGACTTTTAACCCCGAAACAAGTTCAAAGCTCTTTAGAATCGATTTTTTACACCAAATATTCCCCTAAGTAGCTTTCTCCATCATAATATTATTAGTATGATGATTTTCGTCTTAGTTGGATGGGAATTGAGTGGAAGGGGAGACGGAAGAAAAATTAAGATATTAATTATTAGCTTAAATATGTTTTTAGTCCCTGTAAATATAGGGTGTTTTGATTTTAGCTCCTGCAATTTTTTTTTTAAAAAGATCCTCGTAAAATCAATTTTTTTCTAATAAGTCCTTCTGTTAGTGATCTGTTACAAAAAAAATCCTATGTGACTAATAGAGTTGTGACTTGTAATTTTTTTTTTTTATTTCTAATTTTTTTTATTCTGAGTTAGCTTGCCACATATGAAATTACATAAGTTTAAAACCCTAAATTTCAAATTCATCATCTTCTTCTTCTCCATCTTCTCATTTTTCCCCTCTCCTCTTCATCTTCACAAACAGGTGGCGCTGCTGCAAATCCTTTGTTCTCTCAACTCCCACCCACCTCCTCTCTCCATATAAATACACCTCCCTCCCCCACTTCTCTTCTCTCGCCCTGAAAACCAAAAATATGAGACGTGCTGAAATGAATACAAAATCAAAAGAATTCTCATTACTCTATTCTTCACACACCAAAATACATAGAAACCCCAAAACAGAGCACCGCATTGAGCAGCTAGCTCTAAATCAACCCACTCAACCCAAGCGCTTGCTTTTTCCTCATTCATTCTCGGAACTATTTCATCATCCAGGATAAGTTTCCAAACAACATTATCCCCCTTTCTTTCTACTCTATCTATTTTTCTTACTTTGTTAAATACTACTCTAATTAACCCACCCCACCCCGTTTTTAATAAAACTGAATATTAGCTTTTGGGGTTTTGTTCGGATTTGAAGTTGAAAGTGGGTATTTTTATTATCATCCAAAGAAAAAAGTTTCCACCTTTAAAAACAAAAACACTTCATATTTTTTTTTGGGTATGTTGTGCTTGATAGAGACACATTTTATTGATCTCTCGGGTCGCCGTTGTTGTTGGTTGTGGGAGTTTGTTGTTTTGCTTCTTTCAGGTGTGGTGTTGTTTCTCATGTTTGAAGAAAAGACTTTTTTTTTGATCGATTGTTTTCTGTATTTTTATTTTGGTGTTGTGAATGGATGCTGATGATGGTTTTTGCCTTCTTCGTTTTTTCGGGTTTTTGGTTTTCAGGGAGAGAGAAGAGAGGTGGGGAAGGGAGGTGGATTTAGAGGGAGAGAGGTGGTGGGTGAGAGCTGAGAAAACGAAGGATTTGCGGCAGCATCTGTCTGTGTTAATGGTGAAGATGAAGAGGAGAGGGGAAGATGTAATTTCATATATGTGGCAAGCCAACTCACCACAAAAAAGTTAGAAATGAAAAAAAAAATTCCAAGTCACAACTCTGTTAGCTGCATTTTTTGTAACTGGTTAACTGCATTTGCGGCAGCATCTGTCTGTGTTAACTGCATTTTTTAAAAAAAAAAAAATTAAGAACTAAAATCAAAACACGTTATATTTACGGTGACTAAAAATATATTTAAGCCTTAATTATTTTAGAGTTCAGATGTTTGGTTTAATTTTTTTAAATGGAATGAGAGTGAAAATCTCGAGTCCATTATTTTAGTTCCCTCCATCAAGTTTTGTCGCAATGTTGGTCTACAATACGACGCCAAAATGACACGGTGCATAATTTCAAACTCAATTTTTTCGATCTCCTAATTTTTGGACTACTATATCAATGCTTAGTTTCTTTTTCTGCTAACCCATTGAAGCACATTTAAACCAATATTTTAAAACTCAGACCGGTGGTCGACTCGGTGAAGGTACTGGGTCAGTGGGTCAAGGGTCGGACCGAGGGGTCGACAGTTGAACCGCATGACCAAAACCCGAACCGCATGACCCGGACCGGTCTTTATTTCGTGAATTTTCAAGACCTATAGAAATTTCGTACATGTAAAACTTAATTTTCTAAAATTACGCATCATACCTAGAAAAGTCTAACAAAAATTGAGCACAAAACAATTATCCTAATCCATCTAATTTCAACAACAAACAACAACAACAAACAACCATCTCACAAAACAACTTTATTATAAATTTCATAACTATAAAATTTAATTTACTAAAATTAAACTCATAAAAAATTAATGCATTGAGTTTCACTTTATTATAAGAAAAATAGTATATTTTTATTAAAAACAAAGACTATAATGACCAAGGAGAGTAGAATTTTTTTTTTGGCAAAAGAGTACCAAGAATTGGTACCATGCTTTCCTAAATAAAAGAATCGGTGATTATAAAAAAGAAAATAACGTGTGATGTTGTATGTTTAATTGAAATGAGAGATGTTATAAAACAAACATATTTGCGATTACATCCCAACAGTATCATTGGCCTAGTTGTTGGAGCGCAGGGAGGTGAAGACCAAGTGCTCGGTTCGAATCCCAGCTTTGGACTTTTGCAAAATATTCCAAAATGATGCATTTGCCCGGCCCGAGTCAGGTCTACCGAGTTGGCCGAGTTTAACCGAGTTGATGACATATATAATCACCGGTTCAGTGCATATCCGATCCAATAATCAACTCGACTCGGTTACCCCTACGATTCCCGGTCGGACCGGTTCAACCGGCCGGTCCGAGCCGGGTTTTAAAACACTGATTTAAACTAAGGAAAAAAACTGTGAAAGCTCACATGTGGACGAAAATGGACAATACCTCAAAAATAATGTCGGAACTTGAGATAAGAACACCGGTGTGTCAAGTAGGGGCCTATAGGCCCTTTAGCCCATTGGCCTTGATTGACGAATACTGTTCTAATACATAAAAAAGACATGTATTGTTTGGGAATCAAGGACAATGATAGTTTACAGAGACATCTACATCTTTAACTCAATGAGGTGAGTAGGTGACTCTCATCTAAGAACAAAATCGTGAAGACTCACATGTGGTCAAATTGAACAATATCGAGACTTGAGATGAGAACATTTGTACATCATGTAAGGGCCTCTGGACCCCTTTGCCCTAATCATGTCAACGAAATCTGAACCCGCGAGTTACCCCACCCGACCCTGACCTAAGTTTTACAACATCTTGGATGGAAATTGAGAACGTAACATATTATTTAATAATACTAAATCTAATATATTACTTTATAATATACTCATATATATAAAATAACAATAAACATTAATAGAAAATCTAATATTATTTTATAATAATAAATTTAATATATTATTACTTTTCTTAATATTATTTTATAATAATAAATTTAATCATCGTTGAGTCCAAACTCCAGTGTAATGCAGGCTTCTTGTTGATCACCAATCCAAACAACCAATCCAAACAACCATCTTTGGGGCAAAAAAACCATCTTGGTGCAAAAAAAAAATTATTTACCAAAATAGTATACATTCTGGGTTATATACAAAAGTAGGGCAGATTTTTTTTCTAGTTCAGAAGTCGCCCCCCAGGGTGACTTCTGAACTGTGTTTTGGAATTTTTTTTTTTAAATTCAGTTTAGAAGTCGCCCCCCACCAGGGTGACTTCTGAACTGTGTTTTGCAATTTCTTTTTAAAATGCAGTTCAGAAGTCGCCCCCCACCAGGGTGACTTCTGAACTGTGTTTTTTTAATTTTTTATTTTATTATATATTAATATATAAATACCTAAATAAACTATAAATAAATTTATAAAAATTATTATACCTATTTATAATTTAATTACGTTAATATTTACGAAAAATCTAGGCCGTTAAATAGTGTCGGCAAAATCTAGACCGTTAAATAGTGTTGGCAAAATATAGACCATTAAAGAAATTAAGACCTCTGCACTCTGCACAATGCACACTTTAACAGTGCACTATGCACAATGCACACTATAATAGTGCACTCTGCACTATGCACTATGCACTCTGCACAATGCACACTTTACAATGTGCAATCTGCACAAATCACTATTAAAGACAAAAGAGTAAATTATTGATTCAAATGTAATAAATGTCACATAAGATTAAAACCTTAAAATTAATAACTTAGTTAATTTAAAATTACAATAATTGATAAATTAAACTAAAGACAGTTGCACACTGATAATTTAAAAAGACAGTACAAAAAAAATTAACGAAGAAGATGAGACCCAGTTCCACACTGTCAAGGTTTGGGGACACGCCGTGGACGTTGATGCCGATGTGGTGGTTGTTGCTCTTCCTCAGTAGGGGCAGGGGGCGGTGGCTCTGGAAAAAATTGGGGAACTAATGAAGAACTACCACCGCCGGCCTGCTCTTCAATTTGACGTAGCAACGCCATAGATTGCGCAGAGCCGGGTTGGACCCCAAAGCACTCATAGAACATATCGGGGTCCCTTTCGGTCGTAGAATGTCGATATGTATCTTGAAAAGGAGTATGTTCTTGGAATGTTGGTGTGTGGGAGATAGAGTGGCGGTGAGGCACATCTTCTTGGGTCCTCTGTTGAGTTGGTGGTGCACGTCGATGTCGATTACGATTACGTTCTCGATGTTCGGTTTGAGTAGTTGGGGGAGCTGGCATGTCTTGTTCATCTTCTTCATCCACATCACCAACATTTGCAAGACCATGTGGATCCCTTAGATGTTGGTCTGCTGAAATGTATGACCTTGATTTTTTTAGAAACCAGCGCATGTATTTATCTGACTGCGTCGGTTTAGCAAAGCACGGTCGACCCATAACACATGTATTTTGTCTATCATTCCATAAATCAATTGACTGTCTGTGATATACAGCCCAATTGACATCAGGTTGTCCCTGCATGGTGATGTTGTGCATGTGGCTCATATCTTTTGGTGCTGATGGTATGTCTTGGACGAGGCCAAATTGCAAGGTCACTCTATTCGCATGGTGCCATTCTACCATATGGAAACAGACCATAGCCGTGTTTGTAGTCCATATGTCGTAGTGCCGAAATGCTATTTCTGGCAAATTGAATTCCCGATATGGCAACCACTCAAACTCTTCATGTGTCATGCGGTCTATTGTTGATCTGTACAAAACAAGGCTTGATGGACACTTAGTGTGGCTAAGTGGTGTGTGAACCCATCTAGTAAAACAAATAAATTGTTAACATAAAGAAGAAATATAATTGTTAGTATTCATAAGTTGTGTCAAATGTTTACCTCTTTGCTAGCGGCCATTGATAAGGACTGTTGCAGCCTGGTGCTAGGAACGGCATGCGGTACCAGACCCAAGACTGTAACAATAGAGTACATCCACCCATTGTGCGTGAGGAGCATGTAGCTGTCTTACACAGCATTCTGTATAAGTTGGTTAGACATGCTGACCCCCAGCTGTAACTTGAAATTTCATCGAAATTTTTCAATAGGGGTAGGTATTTTATGTTGACTCTGTTTGATGATTTGTCTGGGAGTATGTATCCCCCGATCAACTGCAATAGGCACGCCCTACAATATTGTCTTCGCACTTTATCGGAAGCGCCCTCTGGAACATTATTAAATTCACGTTGTAGCCAAGTGAACTTAATTTGGTTGCCTACAATGCCATCTGCTGGGATAGGCTTACCCAAAAGTTGTTTGCATACTCGATCCCAATTTTGTTGACAACTTCCAGTAACGCATTTCCATCAACGGGAAGCCCCAACTGCAACGCCACGTCTTGGAGAGTTATTGTGCACTCCCCTACTGGAAGATGAAAAGTGTGTGTTTCTGGTCTCCAGCGTTCGACCATTGCTGCCACCAAAGCTGGATTTATTTTGAATGCGTCAATTGAAGCAATGTCACGAAACCCAGCTCTTTCTATCAATGGTAATATAGAGGCATCTAGTTCGGGAAGCTTACATGCGTGATGAACTTCCATTGGGTCATCCTTGAGAAGCATGGAAATGTGAGGTTGTTCGTTTAGTAAGGAAGACATTTTTAAGTAAGTCTGAATGAAGAAATTGGCCTGGAGGAGCTGGTGAATGCAAAGAAGGTTGATGAGTGGAGTAGCTGATGAATGAAGAGAGGGTTGTGTCTTAATATAGGTTACATACAAGTGGGAGAGAAAGAAAGAAATGATGGGGAGAAAGAAAGTTATCTTGCCGACACTTTCTTTTTGATTATTTTTAACTATTTTGTCTTCTTTTAATTATTTTGTCTTCTTTTAATTATTTAATACTTGACTTTCTTTTTGATTATTTTTAAATATTTTGTCTTCTTTTAATTATTTTGTCTTCTTTTAATTATTTAATACTTGACCAATGCACACTGCCGACACTATTTTATACTTGCCGACACTATTTCGTCTTCTTAATTATTTTTCCTTAATTATTTTGTCTTCTTTTAATTATTTTATACTTGCCGACACTATTTTGCTTCTTTTAATTATTTTTAAAATAAAATTGTGCCTCTGACCAATGCACACTACACTCTGCACAGTACTGGACACTGCACTCTGCACTAAGCACGCTGCACAATGCACTCTGCACAGTTCACGATATTGCACTCTGCACAATGCACTCTGAACAATGCAATTGAACAATTCAAAAGTGTCGGTGCAATCCTGCCCTTTAAAAGTGTCGGTGCAATCCTGGCCTTTAAAAGTGTCGGTGCAATCCTGACCTTCAAAACCGTCGGTGCAATCCTGGCATTTAAAAGTCTCGGTGCAATCCTGGCCTTCAAAACCGCCGGTGCAATCCTGGCCTTTAAAAGTGTCGGTGCAATCCTGGCCTTCAAAACCGTCGGTGCAATCCTGGCCTTTATAATAAATGTCATTAATTTTAATGACATTCTGTACAACAATGTGTAACAAATTTTTTTAATATGTACATTCTGTACAAGAAAGTGTAACAAAAGTCATTTTTTAAGTGTCGAAAATTGGTTTTTTACCTATCTTTTGGTCTGTTGTTTTGACTAATTAATTTTAATTTTAATTTTTTAAAAATCATGCCTTCTAGACAAAGTATAATACTACCGTGTTGTGTTTAAAAAAATGACTTACAAATTTTTTTAATATGTACATTCTGTACAACAAAGTGTAACAAAAGTCATTTTTTTAGTGTCGAAAATTGGTTTTTAACCTATCTTTTGGTCTGTTTTTTTGACTAATTAATTTTAATTTTAATTTTTTAAAAATTTTTCCTTCTAGACAAAGTATAATACTACAGTGTTGTGTTTAAAAAAAGACTTACAAATTTTTTTAATATGTACATTCTATACAACAAAGTGTAACAAAAGTCATTTTTTTAGTGTCCAGAATTGGTTTTAACCTATCTTTTGATCTGTTTTTTTGACTAATTAATTTTAATTTTAATTTTTTAAAAATTCTGCCTTCTAGACAAAGTATAATACTACCGTGTTGTGTTTAAAAAAAGACTTACAAATTTTTTTAATATGTACATTCTGTACAACAAAGTGTAACAAAAGTCATTTTTTTAGTGTCCAAAATTGGTTTTTAACCTATCTTTTGATCTGTTTTTTTGACTAATTAATTTTAATTTTAATTTTTTAAAAATTGTGCCTTCGAGACAAAGTATAATACTACCATGTTGTGTTTAAAAAAAGACTTACAATTTTTTTTTATATGTACATTATGTACAACAAAGTGTAACAAAAGTCATTTTTTAGTGTCCAAAATTGGTTGTTAACCTATCTTTTGGTCTGTTTTTTTGACTAATTAATTTTAATTTTAATTTTTTAAAAATCGTGTCTTCTAGACAAAGTATAATACTACCGTGTTGTGTTTAAAAAAATGAGTTACAATTTTTTTTAATATGTACATTCTGTACAACAAAGTGTAACAAAAGGCATTTTTTTAGTGTCCAAAATTGGTTTTTTACCTATCCTTTGGTCCTTTTTTTGAGTAATTAATTTTATTTTTTTATTTTTTAAAAATTGTGCCTTCTATTCATGCCATTATTTTCTTATGGAGGTTCAGATTGCATTATTTTACCTACCCGTATTCGTACAGAGATGGATCAAAGAGAAAGGGGTACACGCACCAAAAGATGCAGAATTTGTAGAAATGAGGGTCACAACAGAAACAACTGCCCTAACCGCAATTAATGTGTTGTAATATTTCAAATTAGTCTTTTAAATAACTATTGTAATTTTCGGCTGGTCTTTTAAATAAATTATTGTGTTGTAATATTTCTTTGTGACCCTTAAATTTAATTAGGAAATTTGGATTAAAAATATTAATTATCTAAATAAATTTAATATATTATTACTTTTCTTAATATTATTTTATTTATAATAATAAATTTAATCATCGTTGAGTCCAAACTCCAGTGTATTGCACAGTGGGTACTGCAGGCTTCTTGATCACCAATCCAAACAACCATCTTTGGCGTTTTATTGTTGAAGAAAGAATAAAGTTGTACACCACTGCACAATAAAACAAATTTTAATATTATATATATTTTATTGTCGCTTTCAATATTATTCTTCTTATCTTATTCCCTTTGGTGGTAGAGAATAAATATTCTAGATATCTAGAAAATACAAATATTTCCATCTAAATAAATAACAAAATCTACATTAATGTATGTAGATAACCTTAAAAAGAAGGAAGAAAGTAATTTGGTATAGATTTATGCATTAATGGGAAGATTTTGACAGTATATGAAAGCTTAGCATGTAAGATTTTTAAATTTACATAAAAGATTTTTGTCTTTCTATGATCAATGAATTTATTGTCAAAGACTTAATGGACCAATAGACCCTCAGTTTCTTATTCATTGATGAACAGCCGACCAGCCGTGTGCGTGCGTTCATAGTGTTTGTGAAAAAAACTCTTCAACATTTTTTTTTATGATAAAACTCTTCTAACATTTTTCTATATATATATATAGATATTGAACATTGCCGGAGTTTTAATTTGAAAAAAATCCAGTGCAAATAAAGGAGAGAGAATGAGTGGTGGAAGTGGAGAAGGTGAAGAAGGAGCAGATTTACAGTTTACTCCAACATGGGTAGTTGCTCTTGTTTGCACTCTCATCGTTGCCGTTTCATTTGCTCTTGAGCGTTTTCTTCATCTTGCTGGCAAGTTTCTTAAGAAGAAAAATCAGAAACCACTCTATCAAGCTTTGCAAAAAATCAAAGAAGGTATATTCTTTCCGCTTTTCTTATTGTGCTGTGATGTGATAGATACTTATGTAGTTGTAGTTTATTGATTTATTTTTTTTTTGGATTCAGAGTTGATGCTGTTGGGTTTTATATCACTACTTCTGACGGTATTACAAAATGGGATAACGAAAATTTGTGCTCCTGTGGGTTGGACTAATCATCTGCTTCCTTGTAGTCTTGAGGATAAAGAAATTGAAGAATCGAAAAAGCCAACTTCACATTTTCAGACTTTTTTCTCTTTCTCTCACATTGCTAGGCGCCTTCTAGATGAGCATCAGGAACACGAATCACTAACAGATCATGCAAAACTTGGAGGATACTGCGCTGCCAAGGTATTCAAAACATACTTCTTGTGTAGCCTAATCGATTGCGGTTATGCTGCGAACCTTGATAGTACCGTAAAATGCGGGAAATGTGGTTGATGCAGCCTCAATTACAGTTGCAGACCGCAATTTAGAACCATGCCCTCACCCTCTTCCGTAAATATATATGAAGATGTCCGTTACTGAAGTTTTGAGATATAAATTCATCACATTTAATTTGTTTTGCAGGGGAAGGTACCTCTATTATCAGTGGAAGCATTGCATCACCTTCATATCTTCATTTTTGTTTTAGCTGTTGTCCATGTCACCTCCTGTGTTCTCACTATTGTTTTTGGAGGATTAAGTGTAATCATCTAATCTATATTCTTTTTATTATATATATATATATAAACTTGTTTGCTGAAACCTCTTCACTATTAATGATAAACATTTTGTTCATTAATAGATTCGTCGCTGGAAACAATGGGAAGACTCTATTGAAAACAATAATGAATCACAGCCAGGTAAACAAATTTGATTAGTTCAATAAACGGTTGACCTTAATTTCTAATTACTCATTGAACTTTAGATAATTCATCTTAATATTTTTATGTCCTCATAATCTTTATAAGATGCATATTTGTTAAATGCATGCAGATCTAAAATCCACAGTGACTCATGTTCACCAACATGCTTTTATCAAGGATCATTTTACTGGTTTTGGCAAAGATTCTGCCATACTCGGTTGGTTGGTAGGTTATCTATACCTATATTTAATAGATTGAAACCTTGTAAAAAATAGAGAATGTACTCATCATATCATGCTAATGCCCTTTACAATCCTTTCATCTTGGATTAATTGGATGTGTAACTTGATGTAAAACAATAGTTTTTTTTGTCAGCTTTGACGAAACGACAAATAAACACCATATATACACTACCACTTCTCACATCTGAGATCGAACCCAAGAGCCAACGTCCATATGTCGTTGAAATTGTTAGTGCAACCAAACCAACAGTCTGGGTGACGATGTAAAACAATAGTTTGTTATCAGAATAAATTTTCTCATCTTAAATTTTTTTAATTGTATTTAATTTATATAAAGAATTTTTACACTGTAAAGTACCCAACTGCAACTGGCCACATCATTAAAATGGTTGAGTTTTCTCTCGACTACCGAAAAAGTCGTTTACATTGTGATTTGTGATTGGTTGTCGGTGTAAAAAACTTCTACATTGACAATGCATATGGGTTGAACTCATTAATTTTTTATATACTAATTTTACATTGTTATTCCAGAGATCCTTCTTTAAGCAATTTTATGGATCAGTGACAAAGTTGGATTATATGACATTAAGGCTTGGTTTCATCATGGTAAGATATTAGTGTGCCATATTTGCTGTCAAATAAGTGCCAAACTTGCCATTGAACCACACTATTGAATTTGATTCTCTGTTTTAGACTCATTGTAGAGGAAATCCAAAGTTTAACTTTCACAAGTACATGAACCGCGCACTTGAAGACGATTTCAAGAAAGTTGTTGGTATAAGGTATCTTCTTCTTTCAAGCTTCTATTCTTTACCAAGTTGTTGGTATAAATTAAGTTACTGATTCTTTCTTGTCACTAACTCACAATGTTATTTTTAATGGTTGCAGTTGGTATCTTTGGATTTTTGTGGTCATATTTTTGTTGCTGAATATCAATGGTATGCTAAAAGAATGACACTTATATTTTTTGTTGCTGAATATTAATGAGCAGCATTTTTATATAGTTTTGCCTGTGTTCCAGGTTGGCACACTTATTTCTGGATTGCTTTCATTCCTGTCATTGTAAGTATATTCTTACACATATTTATGCTACTCAGTTTCCTGACACGTGACATATGGTTACACTCAACTACCTCAATTTTCTCAAATTATTATCGGTGTCTACATATCAGTAAACTCAGTATCTGTGTCGGTGCCTATAGCTTGTTTTCTAATTTTTGCTTCCTAGGATTGTTGTATCTTAGGTTAATTTTTTCTGTTTATGGCTTCACATTGTTCAGCTTCTACTTGCTGTGGGAACAAAGCTGGAGCATATAATAATTCAGTTAGCTCGTGATGTAGCTGAGAAGCATTCAGCTATACAAGGTGAATTAGTTGTTCAACCATCAGATGATCACTTCTGGTTTCACCGTCCTCGCATTGTCCTCTTCTTGATTCACTTGATCCTTTTCCAAAATTCTTTTGAGATTGCATTCTTTTTCTGGATACTGGTAAGCATATTACTCTAAATCTCAATTTGTAATATTCTTACCATTCAGCCTTCGTATTTTCTTTTAAAATTTCTAAACTAAAGTATTTACTGTACGCAACTGCAGAGACTAATCCCTCGTACCTTTGTATTTCAGGTCACATATGGCATGCACTCATGTATAATGGGACGACTTCGTTACATCATTCCAAGGCTTATTATTGGGTAACTACAATATTAAATTTTTATATATAAAGAATTTTTTCCATATGTGTATTTTGGATCTCAATTTTTTAATTAATTTCCTCTCTTGACCCCATTTTCTTACCTTACCCCCTTTATGTTGAGATTGTAGGGTATTTATTCAGATACTATGTAGCTACAGTACACTACCATTGTATGCAATTGTTACACAGGTGAGTTTGAGTTGCTTTCCAAACTGAAATTCATATTAAATTTGGGTACTTTTTTTAAAATAAACTTCTAAGTTGTGGTCATTTTCATTTTGCATTGACATTGACAAAATATGTAGATGGGAACAAACTTTAAGAGTGCAATATTTGATGAGCAAGTGCAAGTACGGCTTGTTGGTTGGGCACAAAAGGCAAAGAAGAAAGGATTAAGAGGAGACAACCAATCTGGCCAAGGAAGTTCTCATAACGGTGAAGCAAGCATTGGAATTCAACTAGGGTCAAGACTTAATAGCGGAAATGGATTGTAAATTTGTTTGGGTTAAGTTTGCAAACATCTCAAGTTACGTTTTTAATAGAATTTTCACAGACTAGATTGAAGAGAAGTAACCATATATTGTAAAATAAAAATAAAAATCAACTATATGGGGCTATTAACAGCTCTTACGTATGATCAGTGGCGGATCCAGAAATTTTTAGAAGAAAAATATTATAAATTCATATATATTACTAATCTAATACTAATCTAATCTAATCTCTAATACTAATATATTACTATAGTATAATCTAATCTTCTCTAATCCTAATCTAATCTAATCTCTAATACTAATATATTACTATAGTATAATCAATTCATATGCTAGGAAAATGTCAAAAATGATCCACTTATACAATTGCTAAGTGTCCAAAACCAATGATAAAATTCAATATCTATATAATCAATATCATATGTAAGGAAAATTACATTTTTAGACATCTTAGAATTTTACCATTTTTCACAAATTGGGGGCAAAATAGTAAATGGCCCGCAAGAGGACAAAAAAACAGCTTTTGCAGTTTTTATATTTTCATAATTTTTTTTTTTGAATTTCTTTTTCCATTTTTTTCAGTTTTTTTACTAAAAAAGATTTTAGTAACTATTTTTATAATCTACTCAAACTACTAAAATTAATCAATTTAACCACTACCAATTGTCAAAAAAAGACTTACCTCTAACAAAAGTTTCAAAAAACAAATTTCAAAAAATTAGATTATTAAATTAATGTTATACTCAATAATTAAATAGTCTAAAATTTACTATTTACTATAATTATAATCTCTTTATTAAAACTATTAAAATCAATCAATTTAACCACTAAGAATTGTAAAAAAAAACTTTAATCACTATCAACGGGAGTGGCAACCGGAGCGACAACAAGAGACTGACAATGAGATCGGCAACGACAACGGGAGCGGCAACGAGAGCAGCAACGAGAGACTGGTAATGGTATCAACAACGAGAGCGGCAACGAGAGTGGCAACGAGAGAGGTAACGAGAGCTACAACGTGAGGGCCAACGAGAGCGTCAACAAGAGACTTTCAAAAAAGTATAATGGCGCCGAGATACAAACTTTCAAAAAAGAAAAAAGTTTGTATCTTCTTGTTGAACAAGAGACTTTCAAAGAAGTATTAACGTGACGACCAACAAGAGACTTTCAAAAAAGTTTGTATCGAAGATACAAACTTTTTTGAAAGTTTTTTGCGGCACAACTATTTTAATAAATTTGAAAATATAGTCTTTTATTATATTTTGCAACTTTTAACGTATTTATAATTTCATAACAAATTATATCAAATACAGTATCACCCGTGCGTATGCATGGGTAAAATACTAGTTTTTGTTAAAGCATAGACTAATATCTTAAATGTTAAAACTCCTGATCAATTACTTACATCGGTCAATTAATTAACTTAAATAACATTTTTAACATATTAGTAAAATAAGAACTAATAACTGTTGTCAAAAAAAACCAATAACCGAATATAGTTTGGACTAATATTGCAGAGCTCTCAATATAGAGAACTCTTTTAAAAAATTAGCGTATGCCGCATTAGGTGACGAATACACGGTATTCTTTAGTAAAAGGCGAAAGAATAGTTCGCTTTGTACTCATCACACGGCTCCGTGATTTAAAATGATAGAAGTCCCTCTCTTTTATATACTTAACAACTCAATTTCATTGCTACACTCGCCGATGTGGGCTCTAAACAGAAAGATAGAAACACGCACTAAATTGCAGATAAACAAAAAATCTGTCGTCATAGTAACATAAATATTTGATGAATATTTTTCGCATTTCGTGGATATATTAACATTAATGAGAGGTTTATGATGGGCATTCACTAGTAAGAGATTAGGAGTGACTCACAAAGAGTATATAGGAAGCAATATCCATGAATCTATTCCTTGAGATTTTGGGACAAATAAGATCTAAGTCTTTTATTATTCGCAAGAAAAATACAAAAACCCAACAAATTGTATCTGAGTTTGATGGTTTTTGGCCCAATAATAACTCATAACATCACAGAATGGGCTGCACACATATGAGCAAAATGTCTCACATCATCCACTAAATAACAAAATAAAGAGTATGTCCATGAACCTATTCCCTTACCCTATGTTTGGATGGAGCATTTTTAGGAGGTAATGTAATTTTTGGGAGGAATTCACTACAAGAATAAGGCTATATTGCTACCGATGTTTGCCACGGAGGGATATCCGTCGCTAATTTGCGACGGACTTGCGACGGTTTGCGACGACGAGTGAGTTTAGGAGTTGGGCGCTTAAAATCCCGCTCAAAATTTGCGACGGGAAGGAACGTTGGTCACTAATTTGCGACGGACAAGGATGATGGTAGCTAATTTGCGACGGATGCGTCGTCGCAAGCCCGTCGCAAACGTTTTTTTTCTAGTTTTATCCACGCGATCCCTTATCTCTTCTCTCAGACACACAGAACACAGTTCACGCCGCCCTCCTCACTCCTCACACCGTTCGCGTTCTCCGCCGTCCTCACTCCTCACGCCGTTCTCTGCCGTCCTCACTCCTCACGCCGTTCGCGGTCTCCGCCCTCCTCACTCCTCACACCGTTCTCCGCCCGCCTCACTCCTCACGCCGTTCGCGAACTCGTCGCCACCGCTCCACCCTTCGACGCGCGTCTCTTCTTCGGTCGTGGCTCACTGTTTCGTCTCTACCAGGTAAATCGCCTTCCCTTTTCCCTTTTCCCTTTTCCCTTTTCGTCGCTGTGACCCATTTTCTCATTTCACTGTGAAAACCCTAAATTCCCAAATCGCTTCACTCAATATCAGAATCACGAAGAAGAATCAAATCACGCAGAGAAATCGTATCTTGGAGAAGAATCGCTACACCCAGTTTCAGAAATCACGCAGAAGAATCGCTACACCCTTCAGTCTTGTTCTCAGGTTGCTTCTTCTTCTTCTTTCAGTACTCTTTTAGATTTCACGAAGCAATTTCCATTAGTGCTTATGTCTTTCCTATTTCTTTTTGATGTATTTCATAGTTGGGATCCAAATTGAACACTATGAATGTTTCTTTATCTATAGCATCAGTTTTTGACATTTTTGAAACATTAGCAAATAAGAGAGTTTCAGCATTGTTGTTTTTTGATTGGCTTAAGGTTTCACATCCTGTGCTTTCTTGTGATCCTGAAATAGGTGGTTTAGTTGTTAATAACTGCGGGTTATTGGGAAATTATGAAGCAATGGTTCCAATTTTGAATGAGTTTAACCTTAAAAATATGCGTTTGGGAGCTTTATCATTTAGGTTCTTGTTGGTTTTAGATTTGGATAAAGATTCTGCTATGGAATGTGTTAGGAGAGTTGTTGATGTGCTTAATGAGGTCGGTGGAGTGTGTCAAAGTTCTGGAATTCAGTTGTTGATAGACATGTTTAGTTTTTTGGGTTCTTTCGATGTATCATAATTTAGAAAGAGAGAACCTGCAATTTAGAACCCAAATAAAAAGGAGAAAAAGAGAACTGCAATTTAAAATCCACAATTTCGAGGTATGGTATTAGGTATCATCAAAAAGAGAACCTGCAATTTAACCCAAATAAAAAGGAGAAAAAGAGAATTGCAATTTAAAATCCACAATTTCATTTCACACACATAACCCTTCCTGTTTAGTTACAGAGTAACATAAAATTTTGAGCAGACTTAATTTGGATTATTGCCATTGCATAAAATGAATTTTGTACAGAAGCAGTATGTAATTTTATTTTGAATTAAGCGATAAAACTGAATTTCTGAGCATTGAAGGTTGCCATGACAACTTAAGTTGACCGTGGCAGAAAGGAAACAAAAGAAAATCGAGAAAGATACAACAAATATAGGAACTTATAATGAATCCACTAATTCAATTCTATCATTCACCAATGCAAACATCAATCACAGTCCTCATTGCTTGCTTTTTCATCACCTTTCCAAACACCTCTCTTGCTAACTTGAAAACTTTCTCCATCTCCACAAGACTACCTCCACCACTACCACTATTCTTCTTCACTTTCTCCATCAAGATCTTAAGTACCCCATGATCACCTCCAACTACATCTGTTATTGCAGTTCTCTTTTTCTCCTTTTTATTTGGGTTAAATTGCAAGTTCTGGAATTCAGTTGTTGATAGACATGTTTAGTTTTATTTGGATTTCATAATTTAGAAACCTACCTCAGTTAAGAAGTTCCAGCAAGTTAGAAAGATGTCATTAACAATTTATTTAGTTCCCACTTAAATTTTTGTCTCTTTCATTTTGTTATTGTTGATCTCTTTCATTATGATCTTCATCTTTGCTTCAACTTAGTTGTTTCATTGACCTATGTTCCAGATTTTTTCTTTTACATTGAGGTGGTTACTGATTTTTCCTGTTCTTATATTCAAACACTATCTATTTTTTAAGCACTATCCTTTTACAACATTGAGTCATTCTTTCCGTGTGTTTGTACGTGGTTCCTGCAGTATTTTTGCTTCATAAATTGTGAATCAATAGTTATTGCCTTATTTTGACATTAATCTGTAACTGTGCAGCGTGCTTCATAAATTGTGAATTATTGCCTTATTTTGACATTAATCTGTAACTGTGCAGCGTGCTTCATAAATTGTGAATCAATAGTTATTGCCTTATTTCAATACAACTATACAAAATTCAGTCTTCAAATTTCTTCAAACTGTGGCAATCCAAATTATAAATCTGAATCTCTTTTGCTGCCTGCTTTTACAGCTGAAACTGAATTGCTGGAAGTGGTCTCCATCCATGTAATATTGCTGGAACAGAATTGCTGGAAGTGGTCTCCAGCTGAAACCGAATTGCTGGAATTGCTGGAAGTGGTCTCCATCCGAATTGCTGGAAGTGGATAAAGTTGTACACTATATTGGTAAGCTAACAACATGTACAAATTGATAAAGTTGTTTAACTAAGCATTGTGAAATGAAGTTGTATTGTTTTTTTCAAAACTGATTATGTAAACAAAATAGTGAAATGATGCATGCTAAGGACTACGTTGAATAGAATAGTGAAATGAAGTTGTATTGTTTTTTTCAAAACTGATTATGTAAACAAGTGGACCCTTTCAATAGAATATTGAAGGATACAAAATGGTTAGGTGCAAAGTAGAGAAATTCTTGTTAGTATGGTTTTGAAATGATGCATGCTAGGGACTACGTTGGACGGTATAATCTCAGTTGCTTATAATATAAGAATCTATGGATAGTTAGTAGATGCTCATTGTGATTGTAGCATTTGTTGATGCTTTTATACAAAAAAAAGGATGACTAAGTTAAGGAATCGATGTTTATGTGATACGAAGAAATTGATCACGTAATTGGAAATAAAAGAAATTAGTACAATGACTTGATGAATAGAAGTTTTAAGTGACCAAAGAATACAAGTTTAATGAAATAAAAAATGGGGGTTTAATAGTTCATCTTAGTTAAAGTAAGAGATTTAAGTTTAGAGATCCAAAATAAGTTCCATTAGTAAGCAAAAATATTGTAGCTTAGACTTATTGTGGATTAGAATATTTTATATTTTATGTTCCTAAGTTAAAGTTTAAGATGATTAAACAAATGAAGATATTACTCAATAGTATTTTAGATTCCCTACCACTACAAGAATAAGCCAATATTGCTACCAATTTAATTGATTTTGTTTTTATTTTAGCATTTTAGCTTTTCACTCTCTCTCTCGATGGGCATCCATCGTTTACATTCTTATCTTGCTCTCTCTCTCTCTCTATGGACATCCATCTCTCTTTTATATATTGACAATTTTAAATGTGCAGAATGGAATTTCCTCCTTCGCACCGCCTTTGAATGTATGATAGGTTGTTTCCAAAAAGAGCGGGTTTGAAACAATCTTTTATAGATGGCGTGTGGGATTTTATTCTTTTTGCAATGACACAAGAACAATTTGGAGTTGAAGGGGGGATTCGATGTCCGTGCGTCAAATGCAAATGTGGAAAGATTAGGAATCCATCGGAGGTCATTGATCACTTGAAGAAAGTTGGGTTTAGGCCAAATTATTGGATTTGCGACGAGGGTTTTTGCGACCGAATTTGGTCCGTCGCAAAGTCCGTCAGAAATGCTAGTTTGCGACGGAAATAGGTTAATTTGCGACGGAAATGGCCGTCGCAAAACAGCGATTTTCTTGTAGTGATTCAAATATTTTAGTTCAAAATTTTGAACTAAAATACTTGAATTCTCCCCAAAAATTACATTACCTCCTAAAAATGCTCCATCCAAACACACTTTTAAAGTTTTGAGAACAAATATGGTCTAAGATTTTTATTACTCACAATAAAAATATAAAAACTCTCATAATCTTTTTTTTTTGGTGTACAAAAACTCAACATCATCTAATATTTTAAATGTTATTAAACCCCTAATCAATTATTTACATTTGTTAATTAACTTTTTTCTTGACATACAATGGTTAATTAACTCAAAAGACATTATAACAAGTTAAATAAAAAGAAATATAGAACCTATAGCTACCAAGAAAATAAGAGATAACTTTTTAAAGGTGCAGCTCAAAAAACTCCGGCTATACTCACCAGAATTGAACTGCAAAAATAAAATAGTAATGGTAAAATAATTAGATAGCAACTATATATATATATATATATATATATATATATATATATATATATATATATATATATATATATATATATATATATATATATATATATATATATATATATATATATATATAAACTATTTTAACCAACACTGGTGGCCTAGTGGCTTCAATTCCTACAGAGATTAGTCTTTCAATGAAAGACTTGGAAGACTCATTGGCAGTGACGGATCAAGAAATTTTTACTAGTGGGGGCAAAAAAATAGCGTATGATATTTTCTCAAAAAAATATTGTGAGTTTTTACAAAAATACATAAGCTTATTACAAAAAAAAAAATCTTAAAATACCTATTGTAACACCCCAGTTTTTCTTACATAGAAAATACCAAGATATACAGCATAGCATACATCAGAGATAACTTCCTGTCTTTAGATATTGAACACAAACTAAAAACTTGATAAAACTCATCCAAGCGATCCCTCATAGCAATAAATAAACCTCCCATCATCCTAGTATTCAATATCCAATACAGAAATAGCGGAAACGATTTATAACTTCTACTATCAATACAAGTCATAACATCGAAAATGCAATGACAACTAGGGAATTAACATAAACCCTAAACTAAAGTTTCACATCTTCTTTAGGTTGCACCGTAGCCGTGCCTCGTCCCCTTTGCCCGATCTCTGTAAAAACCACAAAACATGAAGGGTGAGATAACATTGTGCCTCTTTTTAACTCGTAGCCCTAATAAGCGACTACGTGAAACCTCTTCTTACATTGTTTAGCATATCACCGAGAACCATTTTCTATTCCCGGTGAACCCATTCCACTGACCATTTTCTATCAAGCGGATTGACCATTTTCTATCGAATGGATTCCACATGGGCCTAGGTTCATAGGGCTCATGACCTCCCCTCCCCTAGTACACTAACCTCTTTATTAGGGTCGTCACCCTAGACCTCTATTTATATAATTTATATAAATACACCCGCATTGGGCCGTCTCTTATACTTGACATAGATTTAACATAACCTCAACCTCAACCTCAAGAAACATATGGTTCATTTTATCATTTCGTGACATTACCTCACTCGTGGTAACTAACATTCATTAACATAACTTAGAAGATTTACAATTCAATCCAATCATAATTACCTCACTCACAATCAACATAATCATTTCAATTACAATCAATATCATAGCATGAAACTTACCTCAACCTCATGGGACACATAGTCCATTTATCATGACATAACATAATCACATTTAAACATAACATGACATTACCTCAACTTCCTGGTCATTCACATAGAACCTTCGCATCACATCAATAAAACATAACATAATCACATTCAACATCAACACATAGGGTTGGGGAGAGGATTAGAATAGGTTTGGAATCAATTAGGAAGGCTTTGGACACATTTTAAAATCTGGGACAGAAAGATCAGCACGGGTCGTGCCAAAATAAGCTCGGGTCGTGCTGACTTATCAGCATTTAAAATCAGGGACAGAAAGATCAGCACGGGTCGTGCCAAAATCAGCACGGGTCGTGCTGACTTATCAGCATTTCTAAAAATCCTGTTTTCGTGTGAAATTCCCATTCTGATCGATTTCGAAACTTATTCCGATCGATACCCAAACATAACAACACATCGTTCAGTAACAACAATCATCATACATATCATCAAATCATCCAATCTCAATCACTCAAACATTCATAGCGAAATACATTTTCACAATTACGGTTTTCGCAAAACAACGGCTTTCAACGAAATCGAACGAAACGAAGAACACGAACCACATTCTCAGTCACATGCAAGGTTGACACAATAAAATTGAAAACCCTAAGCGAGTATGGAACTCACCTCTTGTGATGAAAATCACAGACGACGACAAATGAACGGAATTCGACACCGACTCGTCTACTCGAACTTTTACTCATCTTGAATTTCTCGTTTCCTCGAACATCAAATTGATCCCGAACGAATCCTCAAGCTAGCTCTCAAAGTCAAAAATGGGACTTCACATACACCCCTATGACCTCCATTGACAAACAAGTACCCAAAAGCTTCAAGGGACCTTCTCTTTCAAAATGGGTCACGAAACTAAGGGAGAAGAAGGGAAGGTTTTTAGGCTGAGATTTTGGAAACTAAAACAAGGAAGTTGTGGTGGTTTCAATGGAGCAAAGATCACCAACAAGCATCAAGAACCTTGTCTTCTCCTTCTCCTTCTCTCCACGGCTCACCCCCTCTCTCTCCCTCTCTCAAACTCTCCTTTCTTTCTTTTGTTTTTCCAAAATGAGGGAGGTGTAGGATGTGGTGTTAAAATCCCTCACATGCATCAAGGTTGGGTGATGATCTCTCCTCTCTCACTTTAGCACAAGCTCTTGCTCTCTCTCACCCAAGTTCTCTCTTAATTTCTGTTTTCAGCACTTTGAGTGTGTGTGTGTGTGTGTGTGTGTGTGTGTGTGTGTGTGTGTGTGTGTGTGTGTGTCATGTGAGAGTGTGGGAAGGTTGAATTGGCTCAGCTGAGGGTCATTTAACATAAGGAAAAGACCAACATACCCTTAGTTCAAATTCCCACTTAAAACCAATCTTACTCATAACATTACTCAATAACACACATGCTTCACATAAATCATTAACTAAATACATAGTCAATTTATTTATCTCATGCTAATCATCTCACATATAATTAATTATGCTAACTTATTTAATTTAGCTAAACAATTATTTCATGACCTCTTGCTAATTTCTATTAACTAAATTAGCTAAATTGGGGATCTTACAATCACCCCAACTTGAAAGATTTTGTCCTCAAAATCGTCCAAGTTACTCAATGACCACTATCCTAAAACTTCATCTATCTTCATGCCTCTTCACGAGTCGAACTCTAACTCCTCTTCTTAAGCATTTAAAGGGATTCACCCCAACTTGGATTGACCATAGTCAATTCTACCTTCGCACATTAACGATCGAAAGAAATCATGATCGCATCAAAGAGTTTAGGAAAAGAAGCAAGACACATTTTTAAAAGTGATTTTGCTCTTTAGTGCAACCAAGTTTCCGTCCATACTTAATGTAACCTGAACTCTCTCTATGATCCTATGGTTGAATCGGTTCAAGAACTAAACGGTCGCCCACGGCCTCCTCGAACCATCACGGATGCCCATCTATTGTTCCGGAATATCGTCTGTAGCCCTCTGCCTCTACTGCGCGCTCTGATGAAACGAGATGGCTAGAAATTCTATGGTTTAGGGTTTGGACAATTTCGGGGCTGAGGCAACCAATCGTCATTATTCTCAGTAACTCACATGAAACATCGCGCGGATCCTGACTCAATACTTCACATAATATACTGAAAGGTTCTGATAGTCAATCGTCTAAGTCTCTAACTGACTCGATCTAACATCCTCTTGACCGTAAGGTCACTAAGCCCGACTAGGTCAAACTGCTTTGATACCATAATGTAACACCCCGGTTTTTCTTACATAGAAAATACCAAGATATACAGCATAGCATACACCAGAGATAAATTTCTGTCTTTAGATATTGAACACAAACTAAAAACTTGATAAAAACTCATCAAGCGATCCCTCATAGCAATAAATAAACCTCTCATCATCCTAGTATTCAATATCCAATGCAGAAATAGAGGAAACGATTTATAACTTCTAATATCAATACAAGTCATAACATCGAAAATACAATGACAACTAGGGAATTAACATAAACCCCAAACTAAAGCTCCACATCTTCTTTAGGTTGCACCGTAGCCGTGCATCGTCGCCTTTGCATGTTTCTCTGTAAAAACCACAAAACATGAAGGGTGAGATAACATTATCTCAGTGAGTCCTATCGAGACCCCTTACTAACACTCTCGGTTCATTATACCTCTTTTTAACTCGTAGCCCTAATAAGCGACTACGTGAAACCTCTTTTACATTGCTTAGCATATCACCGTTCATTATTCTGTAAAAATCCCGGTGAACCCATTCCACTGACCATTTTCTATCAGGGATCTCTCATGGGGCCTAGGTTCAAAGGGCTCATGACTTCCCCTCCCCTAGTACGCTAACCTCAATAGGGTCGTCACCCTAGACCTCAATTTATATAACTTATATAAATACACCCGCATTGGGCAGTCTCTTATACTTGACATAAACATAATATAACCTCAACCTCAACCTCAAGGGACATTTTAGTCCGTTTTATCCTTTCGTGACATTACCTCACTCATAGTTACTAACTTTTATTAACATCACATAGAACATTCTCATCACATCATTCATAATTACCTCAATCACAATCAACATAATCATTTCAATTACAATCAATATCATAGCATTAACCTCAACCTCATGGGACTTATAGTCCACTTATCATGACATAACATAATCACATTTAAACATAACATGACATTACCTCAACTTTCTGGTTGTTCACATAGAACCTTCGCATCACATCAATCATTTATTCAATACATATGGTTGGGGAAAGGATTAGAATGTAATTAGAACCAATTGGAATAGCCTAAAACATGATTTAAAATAGGGTACCAGAGGGCCATGCACGGTCCGTGTGCTAAGGCGCACGACCCATGCGTGTTTTTTAAAAATGTTGCGCAGGGTGACAGATTAAGGCGCACGACCCGTGCCCAGGGGCGCACTGTCCGTACGTCAGCACCAGTGTTTCCAAAACTTGCACTTTCGCGTAAATTGCTATCCCGTTCGTTCCAATATCCGTTCCGATCGATTCCCAAACATAACAACACATCAATTCAGTGTCAAACATTCATCATATTCAGTCTAACAATCACATAGTCATTCATCCAAACATTCATACCGAAATGCAGTTTTCACAAATACGGTTTTTGACGAAATTCAACGAAACGAAGAACCAAAACACATTTCCAGTCACATTCAAGGTTGACACAAATAAAATGAAAACCCTAAGCGGGTATAGAACTCACCGGAATTGATGTCTCTCGAAACTTTGACGACTCGAAACCAAAACTCGACGAACCGACATCCAAGCTCCACTTCTGTTTTACAGCATCAGTATGTACATTTGTAACGAGTATATCTAGATCAATTCTTAACTAAAACCATTCAAACCAGTGTCCATTGTGTAGGGAATTTTGTCTAGTTTCTGAGAGTTAAGGTTTCACACTAATACAACCAGTATTGACAGAGTTATGACTAAAATAAGGGGACTGGGTCAAAACTGTAACTGATTTAGAAACAAAACTTGTGAACACGATATCTACCTCAATACTAGACAAAACTTTAAAAAAATTCACTAGACAAATTCACATTAGAAAAATTCACGAGAAAGGATTCTTTCACATATTGGATCCTCCGCACAAATTAAGCACGCGCGCGCGCACACACACACACACACACACACACACACCTGAATTGGCTATTCTCCTTGACACAGAAATTTTGTAATAGTTTAGCTTTATTAAATTCTGAAGGAGCACCAACATTTTGCAAGTTTTGTTTCCCACTAAGAGTCTCAACCTCATGGTGCAACTCGAATCGACCAACTATCCACTGGGGAACGATACTTCCGCGTACTTTCGATTGCACAGATCAACGAGTCACTACACGAACAACTGCTTCAATCTGAAGAAACAAGTGGAAGGCTGAATCCAGCGGGGACACCTAAAGAAATACATAGTGGGAAGCACCAGTGCGAGCCGGCCAGACCATGGGTGGAACCACTCCCCGAAGGAAGGGAGACCTCATCAACTCCCGATCAGTCAGCATGGGGATACCGATTGACCTCACGAACACCCAACCAAGGAAAGCATATATAACATCGCCGGAGGAAGTGCGAGATCACGAAGACCAAGCCGAGATGCGAAAAGGCAACACCTAACGGTCGCAATAAAAACACCTGGCAGGTAACTTTTCTAGGAAAGACGCAAAGAGAGGGGAGGGTTTGGGAATAGGGATGGCAATAGGCACCCTCTGGGCAGGGCGCTATAGTGTCCGTACTCAAGCCCGCACGCGCATCGACATTAACTTTAGTGCCCATCCCCATACCCTCTGCGTATCCAAGTATCCGTACCCGCATTAAAAACATCCAAATGATAGTACTTATTTAACATATTACAAATGATAGTATTTATCAAAATAAAAACATCCAAAATATTAGTAGTTAGATATATGTTTAATATATAAGGGATTTATTTTCTTAAAGTTGGTTATACTTAAAACTGTAATAATAGTAACTAGTAATATATATATATATATATATATATATATATATATATATATATATATATATATATATATATATATATATATGCAGTGTGGGCACAAGGCGGGCTAGCTAGGCACCATAGTGCCCATAACTGAGCTTGCAACCATTTGGGCGAGTAATTACTCGCTCGCCATGGGAACTTTTTATGGGTGCCCAATGGGTATGTGCCAAGTTGTCATCCCTATTGGGAAGAAAGAGAAGAAGGAGAAAGGGTAGTTCTCCACTTAGAATGTAAAACTTATTTTTCTTCACAACTCTAAAATCCTCCAAAATGGGAACTCAAAAAATTTATTCGAGAGGGGTTTTGGAAGACTTGCAAAAAATCTTCAAATCTCTTCCATCTTGTTAAAATACTCTTCAAATTAAAAATATTTTAGTCATAATTTTTTTTTCACCTCTCTACAAATATACTCTCTTAGAGTGATTTTTTTATCTCTTTCCTTCTCCACCTCTCCTCCCCAAAGCCCTCCTCTCCCTCTCCCTCTCCCCCTCCCCCTCCCCCTCTCCTCCTAACTCCCAAACGAAACTTTAATATTTTGAGAACAAATGTGGTGTAGGCCTTTTATTACTCACAATAAAAATATAAAAACTTAACATAATCTAATATTTGAAGTGTATTAAACTCCTAGTCAATTATTTACATTTTTGACAGCAATCAATTATTTACATTGGTTAATTATCTTATCTTAAAAGACACATAGAACCTTAATAGACTTTTATTACAATTTAAATCAAAAGACACATAGAACCTATAGCTACCCAGAAAATAAGAGAGAACTTATTAAAAGAGGCAGCTCAAAAATTCCGAATATTTTCGACCAAAATTGAAACTGCAGAAGTAAAATACTGATATAAACAAATAATTAGCTAGTAACAATAACAATAACAATATATAACAATAACAATATATTAAAATATTAATATATATTAAATATATTGTAAATATTAAATATTTAAGTTTGGACCAATATTGCAGAGCTCTCAATTAAGAGAACTCTTTTAATTAATATATATTAATATATTATAAATATATTATATATTATAAATTATAAATTATAATTATAAATATTAAATATTGCAGAGCTCTCAATTAAGAGAACTCTTAAAAAATTAGCGTATGCCGCATTAAGTGACAAATATAAGGTATTCTTTAGTAAAAGGCGAAAGAATAGACAGAACTTTTTAAATGTGCAGCTCAAAAAAGTGCCGCATTAAGAAAATAAGAGAATGCTTTTTAAATGTGCAGCTCAAAAAACTCCGGCTAACTCCATCTGGAACTACAAAAATAAATAAAATAGTAATAGTAAATAGTAAAATAATTAGATAGTAACAACTTATCTATTTTAACCAACACTTGGCCCACTTACTCAATCTATCTTGCATCCAGGGAGCGGATATTAGTGTTTCATTGCATTTAGACATTGTGGAGAGCAAATAATGGCCCAAAAAAAAATTAATATATTAATTATTTAAAGTTTGGACTAATATTGTAGAGTTCTCAATTAAGAGAACTCTTTAAAAAATTAGCGTATGCCGCATTAAGTGACGAGTACACGGTATTCTTTAGTAAAAGGCGAAAGAATAGTTCGCTTTGTACTCATCACACGGCTCCGTGAGTTAAAATGAAAAAAATACCCTCTATTTTATAGTCTTCATAGCTCCCTTTCATTGCTGCACTAGCCGATGTAGGCTCTAAACAGAAACATAGAAAAACACACACATAGACACACACTAAACTATGTATAAACAAAAAGTCTGTCATCACATTAACATAAATATTTGATGAATATTTTTCACATTTCATGGGGGACATATCAACACTAATGAGAGGTTTATGGTCGTGTTTTATATCAGATTATATTATACAATAGGAGTGACTTACATTTGGTGGCACATGTCTAATTTGTTGAGCTATCTCAACCTCTCTAGTAGTAAATAAATACCTTTTATTTTACTTTATTAATTTCTATTATTCTTGAGTTGAGACACATAATATATAGAATATCTGTTAACATGAAAAAGGTCTCTGAAGTTGG
This sequence comes from Astragalus membranaceus, assembly GCA_039519185.1. NCBI lineage: Eukaryota > Viridiplantae > Streptophyta > Magnoliopsida > Fabales > Fabaceae > Astragalus > Astragalus membranaceus. Next base: position 10,695,908 of record CM076846.1, read on the forward strand.
AGACCGACCAACCAAAAGTTTTGTGTCATCTCTACTTTTTATATGAAGAACAATATGGTCATTTTTTTGTCTTGTTTATTATTGAAAAATTCCTAAAGATGTGTTTGGAAGACAAAGATCATTGGAAGTTATTCAGAAAACAACGGTATAATGTAATTGCATTTTCTCCAAACAAGCAATGGTCTTTTTGTTCTATTATTTATTAACAAAGGTTGGCATGGAAGTGAAAAAATATGAAACTCAGTTTAATTTGGACCAAATTGTTGTGTAGGAAGAGAACTAATAACTCCCCTCCATAGGTGGTCTCCTTCTCTTTACTTGAAAAGTTTGTTTACCATATTGTTGCGCCCGAAAAATCCGGTTTGGGACTTTTCGTTTGACAACGTGGAAAAAGTTTGGAGCCGCCACCAATATTTTAATTTTAAGACCAAAACATTGAAAAAAGGTCTTTTAAACAAAGCGGATGGTCTTTTGAAAACGCAGAGATGTAGGTTCGGGGGTTGGTTAGGTACGGGGAAGGTATTAGCACCCTGTAACACCCCATTTCTAATAACCTTACTATTTAATAAAATCAGAGTTTCTCTTTTTTTTTTGAAACAATCTAAGCGAGTGCTACACTTACTTCATTAAATCAACAACTTCAGTTTTCATAGTTCGGTTAAAACCACAAAAATACATAGCACCATGAAATACCGTTTAGTTCGCATCAACCAAATATAGTCACTACCGCAGCGGAATAATAACAAGTTCGAAAACAAAACCAATACAGCACCAATAATAGTCTAACAGCATAAAGACAATAACACATAAGCATAAGACGCCCCCCGGTGCTACGTATCAGAGCATGACACTTCCTACCAGACGAAGGCATAAGGGTAACCTTCACTCGTTATTACCTGCACGTTGCCGACATAAGAAGCAACATAAAAGCAGTAGGGTGAGTCTCTTTTCATAATTAATAACATATGGAATAAGCATTGCATAGGAAAGGTAACTAGGCACACCGACTCACAACAAAGGCAGCAACCACATCACAATTACAATCTCCAAACAACAATACAAAAGGTATGGTTATGCGTGAAATGCAACCCAAACTCCACGGGCACATGCATGTCGGATCCGTCACCAAATACAAATAGGCCGTAGCCTCTGCTCACCAAATAAAATTAGGCCGAAGCCTCTGCTCACCAATAATGCACATGTTTCATGGGATGCTATGGAAATGCACCACAACACACCACACAATTCATCAATTCACCATTAAATCAACTCACCATTTTATTCGTATTCTCACCATTGTATTAATCAGCTCACCAATTAAAATTAGGCCGAAGCCTCTACTCACCAATCACACCATAATACACTCACCACTCAACCCACCACTCACACCAACACCAATTTCAATTAGGCCAAATTAGGATTCGACACGACATAGGGAAAATGAATAAAAATTGAAATTAGACACTTAGAACAACTTCAGTCCAGAACCACCAGTAAAATAACTCATTTTTGCATAAAACCAGAATATTTGGATAGACACCGAAATTAGCTTCGAAACGCATTTTGAACCGTTAAATTTGGATAACCGAGTCAAAAGTTACATTAAAAACAAAATCGGAAAAATACTTAGACATTCTGGAAACTGGCGCCCAGGCGCTGGGCGCCCAGGAGCAACACGGGATTTGGCGCATGGGCGCTGGCGCCCAGGAACAGCAACACGCGCATAGGCGCTGGCGCCCAGGAACAGCAACACGCGCATAGGCACTGGCGCCCAGGAAACAGCAACACAGAGTGGCGCATAGGCGCTGGCACAGGAACACGGCGCCCAGGCACTAGGCGCCTAAGGCCAACACGCAAGAAAACTCATTTTACTTCGAAATTGATTTTGTACGAGCCAAATACTCAGAATATGAGAACCCAACAAAAATTTTGGCAAAAAGTGACACGTATCTTTGGCGCCCATGGGCTAGGCGCCTAAGGCTAAGGCAAACCACAACTCCTATGACTCCAAGAATGATTTTACACGAGCCATTTAGCTTGGACATGAAAACCCAGTATCAATTTTCGCAAAATGAACAACAGAAAATTGGGGCCCTTGGCGCCCATGACACAAGGCACACGGCCAGATTTTGACCCAACACCTGAAACTGACTCTTTTTGTGCCCAGGAACCCCCATACCAAATTTGAAAGCAAACCGAGCACCCAATCTCCGGGACCCTCGGTTCCCATGGTGCCTAGACACGAGCAACAAAATTCTGCAGCACAGTGGCGCAGACAAGGGAACCCGGCGCCCAGTGTCTAGACACAGAACCAGACACAGGCAACACAGACACAGCACATGGGCGCCTGGCTCCCAGGAGCTAGACACAGACTTAGACAGAATTTCCAGCAACACCCAAACTCCCTAGGAGCCTAAAGAGCCAACCAAATTCGAGTTCCTCACCACCAAAAATTCCCAAATTAAATCTCCAGCCTTAATTTATCAATATAAGACTGACCATCATGTTTTTCACCAAAATTCCATTCAATCAAAACATCAAACAATGGGCATGCTCAATTCTTATTGTGTACAATTCAACACCCAATCAAACATATCTTTGCACAATCAAAATTCAGCATAGCCACAACATCAAAATACACAAATTCATTCAAGAAAATCACTCTAAAACCTAACCTTATACGATACTCATCACATACACTATTAAAGACGAAAAGAAGAGCCCCCTAACCTCTTAGAAGTGAAGAACTCGCAAGGCACCCTAGAAATTCACCAACACCACAACGATCCAAGTTCTCCTCCTTCCTTAGGTTCCACGCGAAAGACTCTCCTCCTTTGCCCTAGCACCGCCGTGCCCTTCTTCCTCACTCTCCTCTTCGCAAGTTTCTTTTCTCTTTTCTCCTCTCCTCTCTTCGAATCCTTTTCTTTCTTTTGCACAAATGAGACACTTGTCTCCAACCCTTACTAATTCGCCTAGGCCTAAGTCAATGGGCTTGGGCTTGGGCCAATCCTTCAAATTAAATAATTATTTCCAACCCAACTAAGGCTCACATATAATAACACCTATAATTATTTTATTAAGTAATAAATAATAATTATATTATTATTTCTACTACTCAATTTCATTTAATTAATTAAATAAATTAATCTATTATTTTTGGGGCGTTACACACCCCGCACCTCCTTTCTACCGAAAGGGAACCATTAACTTGATGTGTGGTTTAGACAAAAGTTCGAGTTGAAAACAGTTTATTCTACTTCTTTTCTTTTTATTTCATTTGAGAAATTGTTTTATTGAAAACGGGGAGAAGAAGAATATTTTTGGTATCTTTGAAAAGAGGAACAAAACAAAGATTTTTTAAAAGGGTGCTTGACAGGCTGTGACCCGCTCCTACGTACCCTCACTGGAAGAGGGATCAAAGCTACGTAGTTCTCGGGGAACAAAACAAAGTTGTTTTTTTAAAAGTGTGCTTGACGGGACAGGACCCCGCTCCTACGTACCCTCACTGGAAGAGAGATCAAAGCTACGTAGCTCTCGGGTTTTGGTTTTGAAAAAGGATTGAGCTTTCGCGAAGACCGAACAACAACGGTTAGAATGGTCTCGCTACTAACTCCTTTTGAAAATGAAATCATCATTAATGACCTAATCGGCAACGGCGCGATTGGTGTTTAATGACAATTGGTTTATTTTTGAGAAATGAATAAGTTTTCGAAAATGGGATAGAGCTTTTGCGAAGACCGAACAACAACGGTTAGAATGGTCTCGCTTCTAACTCCTTTTGAAAACAATATCATCATTAACAACCTAATCGGCAACGGCGCGATTGGTGTTTAATGGCGATTGATTTATTTTTGTTTTGAAAGTAAAAGTTTCTTTTTGTTTTGAAATGATTTTAGGAAATGGGTTTTAGAAAAGGAGTAGAACATTTCAAGTCAATTCTAAATCCATAACCAAATGCAAATGAATGAATAATACTCAAGCAAACATGAACATATCATTCATTAACCAAGATTAAACATGCCCATACAATCAAAGGATTCAATTATTAAAGATGCAAAACAAAGTTCTCAAAGTAATTGTGTGTGTGCAAGAAGGATTGTATTTAACCCAATGGCTCTATGCTACAACATGCATGTAGACTTACGTCTCCATTAGGAGGTCATACAAGTGGAGAGGAGGGCACACAATCAAGTCAAGACATTTACATGGCATCAAGAACAAGTGAATACAATTGATTGTAAACATAGAGTATTCTAAGTTAAATGATTGAATATGTAAGCAAGGATGCATGATTAGGTAAGCGTGTAAGTGCATGAGTGTACAAGGAATAGATGCATAGCACTTTATTTATGAATGGATGGCATACAAGGATGCATAAGAGGATGCAAGAGATATAAGCATATGAGGATGCATGAGAGTGTCACATAAACTAAGTATGAATGAAGATGCATGAGTGTGAAAATGTTTTGGTAAAGTAAAGTAAAAATGCATGAAGTAAATGGTAATTATTTAATGAGATGGTAAAGTAAAAATGCATGAGGTAAATGGCAATTATTTAATGAGATGGTAAAGTAAAAATGCATGAGGTAAATGGTAATTATTTAATGAGATGGTAAAGTAAAAATGTATGAGGTAAATGGAAAGTGGTAAAATCTTTTTATGTTTTAGTAAAAAAATTAATGAAGTGGTAAAAACCAAAGTAGTAAAATATTTTTATGTTTTGGTAAAAAGTTAATGAATGGTAAAGTAAAAAGGTAAAAAGTAAATAAACACTAAAACCAAGTTGAATCACATAGAGCAATCCTCTCACTTTGAGAAAAGTGCACTAGGCACTAGTGAGAATCAACTTGCCTATCATCAACAATGAGCAATAAGCAAACTAAAATGCAAAGATTAACTAAACACAACAAATAAGTTGAATCACCTAGAGCAATCCTCCCACTTTGAGCAAAGTGCACTAGGCACTAGTGAGAATCAACTTGCCTATCATCAACAATGAACAATATGCAAATTAAAATGCAAAGATTAACTAAACACACAAATAAGTTGAATCACCTAGAGCAATCCTCCCACTTTGAGCAAAGTGCACTAGGCACTAGTGGGAATCAACTTGCCTATCATCAACAATTTACAACAAGCAAAATAAGACACAAGAATGAATGGACACATAAACTAGATTGAGTCATTTCTAGCAATCTTCACCACTTAGGTCAAGGTGCACTAGGCACTAGTGGGAATCATATTGCTAAATCATCAAACAACAAAAGTAACATTTAACACTAAAATGAAATGCTAATAACAAGATTAAACATCACCAAACAAAGAACAACAACAAAATCAACTTGGGAATATTTTTAGATCTATAAGCATGTGAACCAAAGGAAACATAGATCCACGTTTTATTTAATAAAGAAAACACCAAAATTAACACAAAGCAACATAGATCTATTTTTTGCAAGGATTTATATGATTAAGCAAGAAAGTGCAACAAAATCATATCAACCTTAATTTTTTCATGATATGCGAAATGCTAAACAACAAATTTATTTATGAAATCTAGTGCAAAATATGTAAAGATGCAAGGGAATTTATTCAAGTAGAAGAATAACTCCTTCAAGGCCAAGGACCCATCTCAAACACCCAAAGCTCCCTTAGTCTTTGTCAAAATGTTTGAAATGGATCCTCAAAGCAAACAACAATCAAGAAGGAGTTTGGAGTAGAGGAGAGATTATGCAAGAAAATTAAATATGAGGTGCAAAGCTTCAAGGATTACCTCAAAACTACAATGAAATGAAGAAGGAGATGATAAGCTCAAAAATCACTAGCTCTTAGCAATTTGATGATACAACCTTGAAGAGAATGGAAGGAAAGATGGTGATCTAACAAGAAATGGAGGATTTGATGGTGAAAAGTTGAAGAAAGTATATGGAAGAGGGGAGGAAGGGCTACGGTTTTGGTGAGGAAGGAGAGGGGGAGGAAGTGCTTTTGGTGTGCTAGGGTTTTGTGTAGGAGAATGAGAGGCAAATGAGAAGCAAAAAGAGAGGATCCTTAGGTGTGGGGAATGAGGGAGTATTTATAGGATGAAACTAGGTCTAAGGGTAGTTTAGTCTTTGTGATTTTGATGAGCTCTAGGATTGAGCTTTGATTTTGAATGGAGGGTTGAGATCACTTATCACAAGGATTGAGGGTGGAGAGAAAACACAAAATGTGAGAGTATGGAGAGTGGGGGGCGAAAGTTAGAGGAAAGAAAAAGGAAAAGAAAAATGAATTTCTTATTTTAGAAAAGATATTTTATGTGAAGTAGGGTTAAGGGCATTTTAGGGGAGAATTGTTACCAAAGAGGGAACTTTGGGTTTTCTTATGAATAGGTTAGTGTAAGTGAGTGGAGTAATTTACCATAGAGGGTATAATGGAAGAGTGTGGAAGAAATTGGAGAAAGAGAGAGAGAATTCGTAGGTGGGGAGAGGAAGAGAGAAAAAAACTTTTTTTTTTGTCTTTTGTCTTATTGAGGACACTTCCTCATTTTGTTTTTTGAATTTGAAATTTTTGGGCATGGGAAATAATGGGAATGCAACTATTGAAAATGTGTCACATGTTTTTGGGCACCATAAAATATCCTCTCTAGTCACTCATGACAATAAAAATTATCACTTAAGAGTTTGAGGAATATTTAATGGTCCTTTTTTATTTTTCTAAGCACTAAAAATAGAAAAATACATTTTAATTATTTTTTACTAGGGTTTTCTTTCTAAAAATTGTACAAAAATTATCCTTGATAGAACAAAAATGTACTTTTTGTGGATGTGCATTTTTGGCGAGAAAATCATCTTTTTTGCGAAAAATGACCAAAATGCCCTTTTTGACCCTAAAACCCTAATTTGCCTAAAAAGTGCATTCCAACCCTAAAAATGATTTTAAAGACCTTGGAATGACTTCTAGGACCCAAAATGCAATGCATGATGCTCTTCATTCTTTAATTCATTTATTTATTATTTTTTGTGGAAAATTAGGGTTTTGACCTAAGCCGGACAAAATTGGGGTATGACACATATCTCCTTGGGTTGTGGATATAATCATCCTTTTGTATGTTTATAGCTAAAAGTGAAGTTATTGTAGGATTTTGATTTATGCCTTTAAACATGAATTTATTTTGAAGCTTCCACATTGTCAAAAGGGTGCATCCAACGGAAATTAAGGTCATGAACTCCCTATATGTTAGGTTATTAGAATTTAGCCCAACCATTAGTGTAGGCAGATGTCCATCTCTTATCTAGAGACTAGAGCCCTAAGAAATTGAATGTCAAACCAAATTGGAATGGAAGTGGATCCTCTCCAATCACTTTATCATGCAGTGAAATGTGAGGCATCGATTTAATATGAAGAGAGAAAGAGATTTCCAACTGTCAAACCAAATTGGAATGGAAGTGGATCCTCTCCAATCACTTTATCATGCAGTGAAGTGAAATGTGAGGCATCGATTTAATATGAAGAGAGAAAGAGATTTCCAACTAAAAACAACAAATGTGAGATATCAATTGTTGAGATTTAATCACTAGAGAAAACTTCAGAAAAATTCACGAGAAAGGATTCTTTCACATATTGGATCCTCTGCACAAATTGGGTGCGCGTGCACACACACACATTTTGCAAGTTTTGTTTCCCACTAAGAGACTCAACCTCATGGTGCGACTAGAATTGACTAACTATCCACTGGGGCACAATACTTCCGCGTACTTTCAATTCCGCAGATCAACGAGTCACCACACAAACGACTGCTTCAATCTGAAGAAACAAGTGGAAGGCTTAATCCAGCGAGGACACCTAAAGAAATACATAGTGATAAGAACCAGTGCGAGTCGGCCAGACCATGGGCGGAACCACTCCTCGAAGGAAGGGAGACCTCAACGCCCGACCAGTCAGCATGGGGATACCGATTGACCTCACGAACACCCAACCAAGGGAAGCATATATAACATCGCAGGAGGAAGTGCGAGATCACGAAGACCAAGCCGAGTTGCGAAAAGGCATCACCTAACGGTCGCGATAAACAAACACCTGGATAGTAACTTTTCCACGAAAGACGCGAAGAGAGTCCAGCCCCATGTGCACGACTCGGTGGTAATCATACTTTGCATGGTCGACCGCCTCGTGGACCACATCCTGTATACACCGTCATTGTAAAAAATTACAATAATACACAATCAAAAATTGACATGTCATACAAATATTTATTACTCAGTAGCTTTCTTTTTTGACCTGTTATCTTAGCCATCTTAAAAGTCACATATCTCATAAATTTTTATTAGTTGGCGGTGTATTAGATCTAAACCTTGACGATGCATATCAATTCAATCTCTTAAAATATATAAAGGAGAAAAATTAGAATTAGGGGAGCCTGTTTGAAACCCATTTTTAAAAATAGTTTAGTTTTCTAAAATTTTAAATGAACAAATTTGTTCTTTGTTAAATTTAAAAAAAAACAGAAAATAGTTTTTAAAACTCAATTCAAACATGCTCGTTGTAGAAGTTTATAAATATACATTTCAAGACTAATTTTTTTAGAAAAATAAACATAAAATGATCCCATCAAATATGACATTTACACTCTAAAAATATTGGAGAATAAAAGGGTATCATATATAGAAGCAACAAAATAAAATTAGTTAAAGAAGTAATAATTACAATTTAGATAACAACTTTTTATACCTACATGGACATTATTGTCAATAAAATAAATATTTTGTTCAGGGAAAAAGTAATTTATAAACACTCAGCTTTAACCCATCGAGATGTCTTTTAACTAATGCAAAATTGTAAAGGTTTACATACCATAGCAAACAATACCTTAAGAAATGATATTGAGACTTGATGTCGGAACACAATTCAATCTTTTAATTCACTATTATATCACATTTGCAATGTAAATTTTACACTTGAGAAGTGATAAGAGTTGTTTGGGGTGGTTTTCTGTTTTGAAATCACATTTGCAATGTCATTTCATTATATCACTATTACGTCTCGTCGCAACCCGTCCTTATGAACCTGATCCTTAAGGGATAGGATAGTGCTGGATAGTGCTTCAAGGGTTGCTTATAACCCGTCCCAACCCGTCCTACGCTCACCCCTAGCAAATATTAGTGTTTACCCAAAGCGAAGATTGAACCCTCGACACTTGATTAAAGGAGAATAGTCCGAAAAAAAATTAATATATTAATTATTATTATTAATTAATTCTTTAGTAAAAGGCGTAAGAATAGTTGGCTTTCTACTCATCACAGGGCTCCGTGTATTGAAATGAAAAGAATTCCCTCTATTTTATACCCTTCACAGCTCCCTTTCATTGTTGCACTCGCCGATGTGGGCTCTTAACAGAAACATAGGAACACACTAAGTGTATGTTTGGTTGCACGTTTGCAACCTCTCAACTCACGTTTACACCCATAGAAGCGCTTCCCTCCTGTTTGGTTGTTCCCCATCGCGGCAGCGGCAACACAATTCAAGTTCGAAACTCACGGCAGCTTTGAAGCAACAAATCCTAGCTTATGCGTTCAACCTGATTCGCGTTCAACATGATCCAACATGTGAGTTCTCTGATTTGCCCTTCATAAATTCCCTCATCACCATCGTTCCCTCTTTCGGCTGCAACCTTGATTTCTCCCTGTTTTGCACAACTCATCCTTGCACAACAATATATATATATATATATATATATATATATATATATATATATATATATATATATATATAAACAAAAAGTCTGTCATCAGAGTAACATAATTATTTGATGAATATTTTTCACATTATGGTGATTGTGGTGAGATCTTTTCTCATTAGGAGAGGGACAAAATTAAGGTTTAGTTTCGACCCACGAGCACGAGTGTGAGTTTGGTTTCGAGGAGGGTCTACTTGGAGTAGCGCATGTTGTATTTTATTGAAAATAAATGGATATTTCAAAAGTGAGAAGTCCCACATTGCTTGGCTTTGGATTCACCAAAGTCTTCATATACTAAAGCTTAATGAGAGCTAATAAACAAGCAACTAGAAGGGACTCCCTCGCGCGCACAAGTAGGGACCAACATGGCTTGGTTCAGTGCGAATCTTTCGATTCCACCCCCCCCTGCGCGCTCGACTGGCTTTGTACTGATTTTATTAAATAAAATATTACTTTTATCAGCCTATCCGTTTACGCCCAATCATGGGTCAAAATGTTTAATGAAATAATTCAAGTTGATCGAACTGATTGGCAAAACAATCTGGTCGAACTGACTGGTGAAAAGATTTGGTCGAAAACTGAAACTTAATTTCCTTTATTTTGTAACTGTCAGTTTCTTCCAACGGCTTCTTTTCTTTTAAACCTATTTATTTCGTAACCGCAGAGTTAAATCTTTTGATCACAATTGATTTTCGAAAACGGTTTTTGTCTGGCTATTGATTGCTGGAGCCTATGTCTCTAACAGCTATTTTTCTTAAAGCCTATATAAACGATTTCGAGTTGCACTTGAAATATCTCTCAGAAAATTTATTTTTCCACCTTTCTTGAAAAAGAGCTCTGGGTTGCTCTCCTGTCAATATACAGTTCTTCTTGCCAGTTCTGATACCTCTTTCGTTACTGCGATTGAGAAGACCCGGTTGTACCTCGGGGAATTTGCGCTGTAGAGGCGGATAAATTCTTCAGGGCAGTCACAAGACGCCTCCGGTTGTTTATCTAACATTTCTGTGTTTGCAGGTCTCTTTTCGACACCATCAATACACTTCGACAGCTTCTGTTTCTGCACGTTTGGTTCGCAGCAGCCCTTGCCACTCATCAGCATCAGTCGAAATTTACTTCTGAAATTCGACTATACAATTTCGACTGCAGTCAGAATTTACGACAACAGCGCATAGGAACCACCTGAATGACTCAGTGTTTGTTGCAGATTGTCTTATCATTCTTCTGAGGTCGACCAACCGATGAGAGCTTGGTTCCTAATTAGCCATGGCAGTGGTCGATGGGGATAATGCTACGAATTTCCAAGGGAGCTCGATACTAGACTAGATCGGCACTAGTCTTGACCATAACATAAGCAAACCTCATTTTCTTAGCAAATTGTTGTGTTTAACGTTATGCAAAATCTGTTATTTTATTTAGTATTAATTATAATAACCATTACTTGAAAAGTTTTTTTCTCATGATTGTCTCCTTGTGGTGTATGTTGTTAGCTAGAAGTGAAGTTACTATAGGATTATTATTTATGCCAATTTAATTCGAATCTTCCACATTATCAAAAGGGTGCATCCAATGAAAATGAAAGTCAAATCATATTGGACTAATCCATTCAGAAAACTATAGTGCAACTTCAATAAACTCCAGCACATATTGGGCACACATACACCTAAATTGGCTATTCTCCTTGACATGGAAAAATGTTGTGCCATGCCTTCCATAAGAAATTTATAATTTTGTGGCAGTTTAGCCAGCTGAAGGAGCACCAACATTTTGCAAGTTGTTTCTTAATCTCAAAGTAACCTGCCTTGACTGAATAGTTGTTTGCAAGATTTGGAGGCCATCAAATCTTGTCTGGTCCTACACTGCAAAGGAGTTTGTAGAACCTTAATAGCATATTAGGAGTGAAGACACTTCTAACCTCAGCCAAGTCCCACCATAAATATCCATGGGGTCTTGATCTAGTAAACTATAGGCCTTTTACCACTTTACCCCCGCGAAAGATTTCGCGAAATGATTCTGACACAAAATTCAACACCAAAATATATGGTTAACGCATTTAAATAAGTGGTTACTTATGTTATTAACTGTAACATCCCTGTTTCGTTAAGGGTATTATCGTCTTTTCCACTCACTCAACATTTCCCTCAGCTCATAAATATAGCATAACACACACACACCCCTTTTATTCACTTCATTTTCTGAGTTGGAGAGAAAAGAGAGAGAGTAGGAAAGAGAGTAAGGTGGCGAAGAGGAAGAAGAAGAGGAGATGGAGGAATCCTCAATGCATGTAAGTGATTCTTTCACCATCCTTCAACATTTTCAGTTCCCTTTCTAATGGCTCTAGTTTTGTTAGCTCATTTCCCCTCCTTCACATTCTGCCATTTTTAGAGCTTGAAGCTCAATCTTGAACAAATCTAAATTTCTTGTCTTGCATGTTGTTCTTGAGAAACAAGGGAATAGATTCTTGCAATTTGAGAAGCTACATTGTGGTTGGAAGCAAGTTCAGTAGCTAAGGATCTTTAATTTCGAATTGGAGCTAAATGGATGGTGTTTTGGTGACTGGTTTCGAATTTAGAAGAGCTTGGGTTCGATTTTGGAGCTAAATTTCGTGGTCCTTGATGGTTGGAATTGAAGATACCAACTCAAAGCGAATTCTCCTTGAAACCCGTTTGGAATCATCTCTGGTATTTGCTTCATAAGTATTTACACAGACATCATTTGAAGTTCATTTTTATTTCATTAGAAACTAGACACGAAATCCTTCAGTTTAGGAACAAGAACCACTTAAGTTGACTGAGTATTGTGGGAGAAATATGATTTACAAGTTTTACTTTTGAATCAGGGTCAGTTTTGGATCAGTCACAGTGTTTTAGCCATAACTCCCTGAATACTCATCATATCAGTGTGGGACTTGAACCATATGAAAGTAGACAAAATTATCTACACATTAGGCACTGGTTTGAAAGGTTTTGATTAAGAATCGAATTAGTTATGTTTGTTGCAAAACAGCTCACAGATGCTGCCAAATCGGTCTTTGGAGTTCGTTGACGCGTTCTAGAAGTTGGGGTTAGATCGGAGTAAAAAGGGGATTACATTGTGGATTCGAGATGCAATTGGGGAAGCTTCAGTAACTGGACACGTTTGGGGATCCCTAAGGGGTCGATTTGATGTTCGTGGAAGCAAGAAATTCGAGTACGGGGATTGTTCGTGCGGTTCCGTGCGATTGTTTAAGTCTCGTTGTTGTCGTTGTGTGCGATTTCATCGCCAAAGGTGAGTTCTATACTCGCTTAGGGATTTTGTGTCGAAATATTGTTGCATATTCTGTTTTGTGTTCAGTCGTGCGTTTTTCGAGTCAAAACCGTTTTACGAGAATTATGTTTCGAATGAGGAACTATAAGGTTGATTGATTGACGATATGAATGTTGACTGATTGATATATTGGTTGTGTGTTGATTGATACATGAATTATGTGGACTGTTATTATGTATTGAATGACTGTTTTGAAGTTGGATTAAGATTGGGTTATGGGTTGGACGCGACAGGAAAAGCGAAACGGAATGAAATAAGCGATTTGTGATTTTGCTACAGGCAGCACGGGTCGTGCTACCCTTAGCACGGGTCGTTCCAACCTTTCTAGTTGACTGGAATTACATTTCCAGGCAGCACGAGTCGTGCTAGGTATGGCACGGGTCGTGCCAGTTTTTCTGTTCCCGGTTACCAAAATTCGTTTCGCCGCTCCTTTCGATTCCAAACCTCTTCTAATCTTCTTCCCAACCATCCCTCATGTTATGGAACCATTGATACTCTGTTTTTGAACATGATTGCAAGGTTTAAAATGAATTGTTTTTGGAAGTCATAATTGTTTCAAAAATCGTAAAGTAGTATATGCGAGAGGACATGGCTTATGTTTAAGGTTATGGAACTATACGTTCGATCAAGTTTATGTTTATGTATTAACATGAATGACATGTAATGAAAAGGGATGAATAAATATTTTCATCAAAGACTCTTGAGGTTTAAATATATAAATTATATCGAATGCAGGAGACGGCCCAATGCGGGTATTATATAAAAGACGACCCAAAACGGGTGGATATATAAATTATATTAAAAGGATGGGTGACGACCCTGTAGATTAGTATACTGGGGGAGGGGAAATCATGAGCCCCAGAACCTAGGCCTCGGAGGTTTGAAGCTAGTGTAAGCTAGTTGAGAGGTTCGAAGGTAAAGGCAGAGCTTTTACCGGAGATGTACTATGGCATGAAAGGAAAAGATATATGCACGTAGGACCTATATGGACTACGATTAAAGGAAAAGGAATAAATGAACCGAGAGAGTTAGTAAGGGGTCTCGATAGGACTCACTGAGATTTGTAATCTCACCATTTATATGTTGATGTTTTTCAGATACGCTGGGAAAGAACAAAGCGAAAAAGCATGGTTAGATGAGGCCTTATGGAGAACCCGAAGACTTAGCTTTTGTCTTCATTTTGTTTCTCCTAGTCTTAATATAATTTCGATGTTATGACTTGTACATGTATTAGAAGTTGTAAATCGTTTCCACTATTGTTGTACTTGATATTGAATAATAGGGATTAAGATTGATCACTTGATGAGTTATATCAAGTTTTTAATTTTGTTCAATACCCAAATACAGGAATTTTACTCTGATGTATACCAAGTCGTGCATTTTAGTATTTCTACTTGTTAGAAATATTAGGTTGTGACATTAACCATCAACATAACTTCATATTAACTGCAAAATTGAACACGATTAACTACGATTATCAAGTGTTCAAATCATGTTCAAATCGGTATGATTTAAACACCTAAAACTTTGTATTAATCGCATTCAAATTGATTGTTAATAAAGTTACATTGATAGTTAATGAGCTCCGATACCTAGTTACCCATTACCCATTCACTGAACTCATGTCAAAGCGAACAATACCTCATAAAACGATGTAAGAACTTGATGTTGAAACACAATTCAATCTTTTAATTTGTTATTATATCTCTTTTGTAGTGTAACTTTTATTTGTTTGTATCATTTTTATTCTAAAAAATACCAATATAATTAATTACCTTAATCCTTTAGAATATTTGAATCTATATATCTATATATCTATATAATAAAACAATATACTAGCAATTTGACATTTTTAGACATTTCACTAGCGCACCACGTGTTTATTTTTTGGGGATTTTAGACATTTTGTCAATAAAAGACAAAAAATTTAAACTTTTTACAACTTTTTAGTTTTTCTCTTACACACTTTCCCATCATCACTCTCCTCTCTCTTTTATTTAATTTATTCTCTTCTCGCTCTCATAATATCTCCCTCTCTCCTTTCTTTCTCTTTTTCTTCTTCCATCTCTATTTATTCTCATTTACTTCTATTTTATTCCACTTCAAACGTATCTATCTAATACTAATCTAATCTAATATCTAATACTAATATATTATTATAGTATAATCAATTCATATGCTAGGAAAATGTCAAAAATGATCCACTTATACAATTGCTAAGTATCCAAAACCAATGATAAAATTCAATATCTATATAATCAATATCATATGTAAGGAAAATTACATTTTTAGACATCTTAAAATTTTACCATTTTTCACAAATTGGGGGCAAAATAGTAAATGGCCGCAAGAGGACAAAAAAACAGCTTTTGCAGTTTTTATATTTTCATAAGTTTTT
Source organism: Astragalus membranaceus (assembly GCA_039519185.1). NCBI lineage: Eukaryota > Viridiplantae > Streptophyta > Magnoliopsida > Fabales > Fabaceae > Astragalus > Astragalus membranaceus. The sequence goes on from CM076846.1 coordinate 10,711,321, forward strand.
TTTTGAATTTCTTTTTCCATTTTTTTCAGTTTTTTTTACTAAAAAAGATTTTAGTAATTATTTTTATAATCTACTCAAACTACTAAAATTAATCAATTTAACCACTACCAATTGTCAAAAAAAGACTTACCTCTAACAAAAGTTTCAAAAAAATTTTTTTCAAAAAATTAGATTATTAAATTAATGTTATACTCAATAATTAAATAGTCTAAAATTTACTATTTACTATAATTATAATCTCTTTATTAAAACTATTAAAATCAATCAATTTAACCACCAAGAATTGTAAAAAAAAACTTTAAACACTATCAACGGGAGTGGCAACGGGAGCGACAACAAAAGACTGACAATGAGATCGGCAACGACAACGGGAGCGTCAACAAGAGACTGGCAATGGTATCGACAACGAGAGCGGCAACAGGAGTGGCAACGAGAGAGGCAACGAGAGCTACAACGTGAGGGCCAACGAGAGCACCAACGTGGTGCATATTTTAACTTAAACCTCTTTTTCTTTTTTCTTCATTTTTACTCCATTATTAATATTATAAGAAGATACAAACTTTTTTAAAAGTATTTTGCGGCACAACTATTTTAATAAAATTGAAAATATAGCCTTTTATCAGGTTTTTCCTTTTTCTTTTATTACATTTTGCAACTTTTAACGTATTTATAATTTCATAGCAAATTATATCAAATACAGTATCACCTGTGCGTATGCATGGGTAAAATACTAGTTTTTGTTAAAGCATAGACTAATATCTTAAATGTTAAAACTCCTAATCAATTACTTACATCGGTCAATTAATTAACTTAAATAACATTTTTAACATATTAGTAAAATAAGAACTTAAATAACATTTTTAACATATTAGTAAAATAAGAACTAATAACTGTTGTCAAAAAAAAATAAAAACCAATAAGTGAATATAGTTTGGACTAATATTGCAGAGCTCTCAATTTAGAGAACTCTTTTAAAAAATTAGCGTATGCCGCATTAGGTGACGAATACACGGTATGCTTTAGTAAAAGGCGAAAGAATAGTTCGCTTTGTACTCATCACACGGCTCCATGATTTGAAATGATAGAAGTCCCTCTCTTTTATACACTTAACAACTCAATTTCATTGCTACACTCGCCAATGTGGGCTCTAAACAGAAACATAGAAACACACACTAAACTGCAAATAAACAAAAAATCTGTCGTCATAGTAACATAAATATTTGATGAATATTTTTCGCATTTCGTGGATATATTAACATTAATGAGAGGTTTATGATGGGCATTCACTAGTAAGAGATTAGGAGTGACTCACAAAGAGTATATAGGAAGCAATATCCATGAATCTATTACCTTGAGATTTTGGGACAAATAAGGTCTAAGTCTCTTATTATTCGCAAGAAAAATACAAAAACCCAACAAATTGTATCTGAGTTTGATGGTTTTTGGCCCAATAATAACTCATAACATCTCAGAATGGGCTGCACACATATGAGCAAAATGTCTCACATCGTCCACTAAATAACAAAATAAAGAGTATGTCCATGCACCTATTCCCTTAAAGTTTTGAGAACAAATATGGTCTAAGATTTTTATTACTCACAATAAAAATATAAAAACTCAACATAATCTTTTTTTTTTGGTGTACAAAAACTCAACATCATCTAATATTTTAAATGTTATTAAACCCCTAATCAATTATTTACATTTGTTAATTAACTTTTTTCTTGACATACAATGGTTAATTAACCTAAAAGACATTATAACAAGTTAAATAAAAAGAAATATAGAACCTATAGCTATCAAGAAAATAAGAGAGAACTTTTTAAAGGTGCAGCTCAAAAAACTCCGGCTATACTCGACCAGAATTGAACTGCAAAAATAAAATAGTAATAGTAAAATAATTAGATAGCAACTATATATATATATATATATATATATATATATATATATATATATATATATATATATATATATATATAAACTATTTTAACCAACACTGGTTGGCCCAGTGGCTTCAATTTCTGCAGAGATTAGTCTTTCAATGAAAGACTTGGAAGACTCATTGGCACTGACGGATCAAGAAATTTTTACTAGTGGGGGCAAAAAAATAGCGTATGATATTTTCTCAAAAAATATTGTAAGTTTTTACAAAAACACATAAGCTTATTACAAAAAAAAACTCTTAAAATACCTATTGTAACACCCCAGTTTTTCTTACATAGAAAATACCAAGATATACAGCATAGCATACATCAGAGATAACTTCCTGTCTTTAGATATTGAACACAAACTAAAAACTTGATAAAAACTCATCCAAGCGATCCCTCATAGCAATAAATAAACCTCCCATCATCCTAGTATTCAATATCCAATACAGAAATAGCGGAATCGATTTATAACTTCTAATATCAATACAAGTCATAACATCGAAAATACAATGACAACTAGAGAATTAACATAAACCCTAAACTAAAGTTTCACATCTTCTTTAGGTTGCACCGTAGCCGTGCCTCGTCCCCTTTGCCCGATCTCTGTAAAAACCACAAAACATGAAGGGTGAGATAACATTATCTCAGTGAGTCCTATCGAGACCCCTTACTAATTCTCTCGGTTCATTATGCCTCTTTTTAACTCGTAGCCCTAATAAGTGACTACGTGAAACCTCTTCTTACATTGTTTAGCATATCACCGAGAACCATTTTCTATTCCCGGTGAACCCATTCCACTGACCATTTTCTATCGAATGGATTCCACATGGGCCTAGGTTCATAGGGCTCATGACCTCCCCTCCCCTAGTACACTAACCTCTTTATTAGGGTCGTCACCCTAGACCTCTATTTATATAATTTATATAAATACACCTGCATTGGGCCGTCTCTTATACTTGACATAGATTTAACATAACCTCAACCTCAAGGAACATATGGGTCATTTTATCATTTCGTGACATTACCTCACTCGTGGTTACTAACATTCATTAACATAACTTAGAAGATTTACAATTCAATCCAATCATAATTACCTCACTCACAATCAACATAATCATTTCAATTACAATCAATATCATAGCATGAAACTTACCTCAACCTCATGGGACACATAGTCCATTTATCATGACATAACATAATCACATTTAAACATAACATGACATTACCTCAACTTCTTGGTCATTCACATAGAACCTCCGCATCACATCAATAAGACATAAAATAATCATATTCAACATCAACACATAGGGTTGAGGAAAGGATTAGAATAGGTTTGGAATCAATTAGGAAGGCTTTGGACACATTTTAAAATCTGGGACAGAAAGATCAGCACGGGTCGTGCCAAATTCAGCACGGGTCGTGCCAAAATCAGCACGGGTCGTGCTGACTTATCAGTATTTCTAAAAATCCTGTTTTCGTGTGAAATTCCCATTCCAATCGATTCTGAAACTTATTCTGATCGATACCCAAACATAACAAATCGTTCAGCAACAACAATCAATCTACATATCATCAAATCATCCAATCTCAATCATTCAAACATTCATAACGAAATACATTTTCACAATTACGGTTTTCGCAAAACAACGGCTTTCAACGAAATTGAACGAAATGAAGAACACGAACCACATTCTCAGTCACATGCAAGGTTGACACAATAAAATTGGAAACCCTAAGCGAGTATAGAACTCACCTCTTGTGATGAAATCACAGACGATGACAAATGAACGGAATTCGACACCGACTCGTCTACTCGAACTTTTCCTACTCATCTTGAATTTCTTGTTTCCTCGAACATCAAATCCATCCCGAACGAATCCTCAAGCTAGCTCTCAAAGTCAAAAAATGGGACTTCACATACACCCCTATGACCACCATCGACAAACAAGTACCCAAAAGCTTCAAGGGACCTTCTCTTTCAAAATGGGTCACAAAACTAAGGGAGAAGAAGGGAAGGTTTTTAGACTGAGATTTTGGAAACTAAAACATGGAAGGAAACTAAAACATGGAAATGATAAAGGAAGTTGTGGTTGTTTCAATGGAGCAAAGATCACCAACATGCATCAAGAACCTTGTCTTCTCCTTCTCCTTCTCTCCACGGCTCACCCCCCTCTCTCTCCCACGGTCAAGCTCTCCTTTCTTTCTTTTGTTTTTCCAAAATGAGGGAGGTGTAGGATGTGGTGTTAAAATCCCTCACATGCATCAAGGTTGGGTGATGATCTCTCCTCTCTCACTTTAGCACAAGCTCTTGCTCTCTCTCACCCAAGTTCTCTCTCAATTTCTGTTTTCAGCACTTTGAGTGTGTGTGTGTGTGTGTGTGTGTGTGTGTGTGTGTGTGTGTGTGTCATGTGAGAGTGTGGGAAGGTTGAATTGGCTCAGCTGAGGGTCATTTAACATAAGGAAAAGACCAACATACCCTTAGTTCTAATTCCCACTTAAAATCAATCTTACTCATAACATTACTCAATAACACACATGCTTCACATAAATCATTAACTAAATACATAGTCAATTTATTTATCTCATGCCAATCATCTCACATATAATTAATTATGCTAACTTATTTAATTTAGCTAAACAATTATTTCATGACCTCTTGCTAATTTCTATTAACTAAATTAGTTAAATTGGGGATGTTACACCTATATTTCTACAAATTACATAGCTAAAAAGGTAAAATTAGTACTAATTTATTCTCCTTTATTTATCTCTTGTGAATTTTTACTTTTAATTTTAAAAATGATCTTATAGGAACAACCATTATTTTTTTATGGGGGCAAAATAAATCTGTTATATATATTTCTGTAACACCCATATAAATTCTAACATGTAGAATTACCGAAATGCACTAAATGGCATACATCAGAGTAACTTCCTGTTAATGAATATTGAACACAAACTAAAAATTTCGATAATACATATCAAACGGTTCTATGAACCTCATTAACTTCCTGAAAATGCTTAAGTTTCACAACTTAAGACTTATACAATCCTGGTGTTCAATACTCAAAACATAAAGTAGCGGAAACGATTTACAACTGATACAATGATAGTTATACAATCGATAACATAGAAACGACAAATGGGACAAAGGTCTAAACATGAAACTCCATCTTCAATGACTCCAAGAGTCGCACCGGCTAACCGTGCTTCTTCGCCTTTGCTTTCCCCTGTTTCTCTGTAAAAACCACAATAATTAAAGGGTGAGATAAACATTATCTCAGTGAGTCCTATCGAGACCCCTTACTAACTCTAGCGGTTCATTATTTCCTTTGCTTCATACTCATGGCCCTCCTAAGCGACGCATGAAGTATATCTTGTAACGCGTAGCCCTACTAAGCAACTACTCGTTACATTAATTATTTTCTTTAACTTTTATGCTCATGGCCCTTCTAAGTGACACATGAAGCATATCATATTTTACCTCTTGTAATTTGTAGCCCTACTAAGCGACTACGCATTACCTTTCCTTTACTTTCATTATCTTAGCATAACACCTCAAGCCTACCTATTCTTAGGCACTTCTTTGGCTTTCGGTGAACCCATCCCGCTATTACTAGTGGGCGAAACCTTTTGAGTCTAGGTTTTGGGGCTCATGACTTCCCCTCCCCTAGTATGCTAATCCTCTAAGGGTCGTCACCCTTGACCTCAATTATATATTTTATATATACATGTACCCGCATTGGGCCGTCTAGAATTCATTCATGTACCGTCTACCCTTCCACAAGGGAAGGTATCTTGTCTTGAATTAAACATTTCTTATCTTGACTTGTATGAATTAACGTGTGTACACTCGCATCTTACTAATGTACGGTTTTCCTTAACATTTATAACTTGTGAGATTTACCTTAAATTTCTTTCATCCATGACATAAGTGTGTTTCCATTCTTGGAAAACATTGGGGAATCGATTGAAAAGGAATCAGAATCGTTTAGAACGGATTAAAAAGGATTTTGAATTAGGGTAACAGAAGGATCCGCACGGTCCATGCTCCAGAGGCGCACGACCCGTGCGTATCAATAAAAACTCAGTTTGAAAATGTTACAGGGCGCACGGTTCGTGCCACCCAGGCGCACGATCCGTGCTGTGTCAAAAATTCATTTTAAGCTGGCACCGAGCCAAGCGCACGACCCGTGCCCTTGTGAGGCACGACCCGTGCCTTCCTTTCAGTGGCCAAATTTCCAGTTTTGTGTCATTGTTCCAAATCCGTTTCGATTCCAATTTCGTTCCGGTCGATATCCTAACATAACGAATATTATTCCAGACCAGCGAAAGCGATAAACAATCAATCAATTCATATCATCACATCATCAATCAACAATTCCATCAATTCGAACAATTTTACAATTAACAGTTTTTCGATAAAAACGGTTTCGTCTACTTTTTCGAAAAGCGGATTTTAACGTATCGTTTCAGAAAACATTATGACTCGATATCAAACGTCCCTAAGCGAGTATAGAACTCACCGATTTGACGACCTCACAAGAAATCACGTCCTCACACGAAACGACCGAACCGTAACCTCTCGAACGATCCCCGTAATCACGTACTCGCACCGAACTCGTCCGATACTCGAAACTGAACTTCGGAACAGCAACCAAACACAAATCCCAGCTACTGAACTTCCTCCTTGTCTACGGAATTGGCGTCTCTCGAACTTTGGCGATTCGATCCGAAATTTGAGGAACCAACATTTCCAGTTCCACATCCGTTTTCCAGCATCAGTGAGCAGTTTTGTAACACGTGTATCTTGGTCAAATCGTGGCCAAAACCCTTCAAACCAATGCTCATTGTGTAGATAATTTTATCTAGTTTCATATGGTTCCGGTTTCAAACGCATGCACCCAGTACTCAGATAGCTATCACGAAAACAAGGGGCTGGGTTAAAACTGACTCTAATACAAAAACTGAAACTTATAATTCCTTTTTCTTCCACCATACTCAATGAAATCGGTTCATTCTTGTGCCTATTTCGAAGCATTTCTTGTCTAGTTTCTAAATTGACAAAAATCACGATCAACTGAGTTTTGTACAGAGAGATATATGATGAACAACGAAGATGGTACAAACGGGTTTTCTACTGGATTTGGCATAAATTGATAACTTCCACTCCCTTCACCATGAACCATGAGATGGAGCTTCTATAACTCTCCAACAGCTCCTGGTTGCTACGTGGTTCCCCAAAACATGTTACTCTACTTCAGTTTCTGACATGCAACTCCTTATGGCTTCTAGGATTCACTTTGACTACATGCACTTCAAAAATCAAACTCCAAAAGCTCCCTTGGCTATATGATGCTCTCCACCACAATGTCAGCTCCAGAACTCACTAGATGGTGGTGAAAGGGGTATCATTGGATAGGGGGTGGAAAGCTGATTACTATGGTGGCAAGAGATGAGACATGCAATGGGGATGATCTCTCCTCCTTCTCTTCTCCCTCTCACGCCTACTCTCTCTCTCTCTCTCTCTCTGGTGTTTCCTTCTTTTCTTTCCTTTAGCTTTTTGTTTTCAGCTGGAAATGAAATGTGACTCATGTGTTGTGTTTTGTTTTTGGACAGCTGAGGGTCACTAACTTAAGTGGGTAAAAAGACCGCCATAACCTTCCCTACTAATACTCACTTAACTACTTATTCAACCTTCCAATAATTCTCATGTTTTAAATACTTAAACAACTAACACACAATTAATTATCTAACCCATGGCACCATCTCATAATAACTATCTTGTGCTAAATTATTCGATTTAGCCAATATATTATCTTAACCTCTTCGCTAATTTAAATAAATTAAATTAGCTAATTAGGGGATGTTACAATTTCTAACCAAAATAATTTTTCAAGTGGAGACAAATGCCCCCAATTAAGTAAATGTACATCTGTCCCTCTGCTCGTTGGTAGCCAACAATGATCCAAAACAAAAATATATATTAGCTATTTAAATTTGGACTAGTATTGCAGAAGGAAGGTAAATAATGCATCAACTATTTATGTTACTAAAGAATGGAAATGAAGAAGGAAGGTAAATAAGCACAAACCAAAATAACAAGAATGACGAGGATTAAAGTTGTGAAACTTTTCTCTTCAGCTTCTGATACCATTTGAAAGAAAGATAATGACACATCAAAATGGATAGCTGATTAGAACCATAGATTAGCATTCCTAAGACCACTAAGAATAGATAAGGTACCAATGGTGATGGCCCTTCTATTTTCACACTTATAATTGCAATGTTGAAAGACGAAATGCAATTTATAAGAGAATTGAATTGTGACAATTTTGATTATTGCATGCAGATGCAATAGGAGTAGGAGTGACTTACATTTGGTGACACATGTATAATTTGTTGAGCTGTCTCAACCTCTCCAGCAGTAAATAAATACCTTTTTATTTTACTTTATTAATTTTTATTATTCTTGAATTGAGACACACGGTATATAGAGTATCTGTTTAACATAAAAAAGGAAGTCATGTAATGTAAAGTATTGGAATACACCTTGTAATTGTGTATTGCTTGTATTTGTAATAAGTAGCTGTCGAAATACTACCTAGTCGAAGTTATAGTTAGCTGTAGAAGTTGCAGTGTAATTAGTAACAGTAGAAGGTGTAGTTAGTAGTTGGCATATTGGGCCTAGTCGAAATATGGGCCTGGGCCTGACTTTAGGTTTTGTGTATAAATAGGGATCACTAGTTAGTGAATAATAATGCTTTTGATTGCCTTTTAACCTAATCCTATCACTTTACAGTCTCACTGTTTTATTGCTCCCTTTCCTCTCTTTAGCGCCGTCGCTCTCCCTTCCCTCTCCTGTCTGCTGCGCCGCAGAATCCCCAACAAACTGGTATCAAAGCTTTAAGATCCATGGCAGCGAGAGATAACTATGGTGGAGGTATTCCGGGGAGCCTCCCCATTTTCGATGGAAAAGACTTTGAGAGATGGTGTTCGCAGATGAAGGTGCTGTTCAGATATCAAGATGTACTTGACATCGTGAACGATGGAGTTCCACCCGTGGCAGATGACGCCACAGAAGCGGTGAGAAACAGCCACAATGCGATGAGAAAGAGAGACGGAAAAGGGCTCTTTTTACTTCACCAGTGTGTCGATTCGAATGTCCTGAACCTGATCATCGACTGTGAATCAGCAAAGGCAGCGTGGGACATCCTCAAGAGCTCGTATGGCGGAGCAGACAGACTGAAGAAGATTCGACTCCAGTCGCTCAGAAAGCAGTTCGAAGCCCTGAAGATGTCAGAAGCAGAATCGATTGGCGAATTTATTACGAGGTTAGTAGCATTAACTAATCAAATGAGGGGAAATGGTGAGACTGTCGAAGAAGTGAAGAAGGTCGAAAAGGTGCTTCGATCCTTAACCGAGAAATTCGACTACGTTGTTACAGCCATTGAAGAATCCAAGGACCTAGATACATTGAAGTTAGATGAACTTCAGGGTTCCTTAGAGGCACATGAATTGAGGATAAGGCAGAGAAGTTCAGAGAGAGAAACTGAACAAGCCTTACTTTCATATTCCTCTAAGAAGAATTGGAAGGCAAGTAACAGGGTCGAAAGAGGTAGAGAAGAAGGATCAAGCAGTAAGCAGAATGATTTCGACAAGAAGAAGGGATCTTTCGACAAGAAAGGTGACCTGTCGAAAGTGCAATGCTACAACTGTCAGCAATTTGGGCATTATAGAAACAGGTGTAAAAACAAGAAGGTTTCTAGAGATGCTGAAGCCAATTTTGCGAGTGACAGTGACACAGACTCCGACTCAGATGGGCTAGTGCTGATGGCAGTCGAAGATGAGATTGAAGATAACACTCATCTTGACGAAATTGCTGAAAGTAGCGAGCAGAACAGTGTGAACACTTGTATAAGTGGATACACTTGTAATGCTCAAAATACTTGTGCTATGTGTGTGTGGCAGGCCAGTCGAAACACTGGGGATACCTCCAACATAGCCAGCAACGATGATGAGGAATTATCATTCATGACGACTATAGACCCAGAGTTGCTGTTGTTGAAACCAGATACAAATTCGACTGAAGAGAAGTGTGTCGAATTGCAGGTTGTCGAAGAACATTTCCTGAAGAGAACTGTCGAAGAATGTTGTGAAAAACCGACAACAATGGACTTAGAAGAAGTTCATGATCAGAGTGATCAGAATGTCGACGAGGTCGAAACTGAAGAGCCAGAAGAACCCATTGCTGTCGAACCTCTCAGAAGGTTGCAAAGGGAAAGGCAGAAATCAGTAGAGCTAAATGATTTCGACACAATCCCAGATTCTGCTGTAACTGCAGAGGGAGAGTTAACTCAATTCGAACTAATGGCAGAAGCAGAACCAGTGAGCCTGGAGCAAGCTCTTAGTCGAAAGGAGTGGAAGGAAGCTATGACTGATGAGTCGAAATCGATAGAGAAGAATGATACCTGGAAGCTAGTCGAACTTCCAGCGCAAAAGAAGGCAATAGATGGTGAAGTGGCCAAGGGTAAGGCAAAATTAGTAACCATTGAGAAAGAACCCTTGTATTGGGCACCAAGTATTGAAAGTTGCAGCCCGGTTCGACAGAGTGCGAAACAGCTCGAAAAGGGGCAGAACAGATCGAAAAGTTGCAGCCCAGTTCGACAGAGTTCGAAACAGTTCGACAAGGGGCAACACAGATTCGACAGGGTGTGGGCAAGATCAGGCAACACACTTTGGGCACATGGGTGCCGAATTCCTCTCGACAGGAAAGATTCGACAGAGGAACAAGAACTCTGGCTATATGCAGAGTTGCCGCCTGGTGACTGGGGGCCAAAACTGAAGTGTCACTTAGCAATGACCAATGCATTGCAGAAAGGACAATTCGACAGAAACAATGACCAAGCCATTGCAGACAGGAAGATTCGAAGAACTGAGGACAATGCTTGGAATGATGTCACGTAGCAATACAAATTAGGAGGGAATATTGGAATACACCTTGTAATTGTGTATTGCTTGTATTTGTAATAAGTAGCTGTCGAAATACTACCTAGTCGAAGTTATAGTTAGCTGTAGAAGTTGCAGTGTAATTAGTAACAGTAGAAGGTGTAGTTAGTAGTTGGCATATTGGGCCTAGTCGAAATATGGGCCTGGGCCTGACTTTAGGTTTTGTGTATAAATAGGGATCACTAGTTAGTGAATAATAATGCTTTTGATTGCCTTTTAACCTAATCCTATCACTTTACAGTCTCACTGTTTTATTGCTCCCTTTCCTCTCTTTAGCGCCGTCGCTCTCCCTTCCCTCTCCTGTCTGCTGCGCCGCAGAATCCCCAACATAAAGGTCTATGAAGTTGGATACCAACCAACCAAATTTTTTGTGTCTTCTCTACTTTTATATAAGACCAATACGGTCATCACAGTTATAACGCTTGATTGCAGGCTTGGGTTTTGGAAGAGGAGGTGGGGGTTGTGGAGGGTGCAGTGGTGGTAGCGGGGTTTGTGGTGGTGGCCGATTGTTGCTGTTTGGATTTGGTAAGGAGTGCAATTGTTGATATTCACCTCTTGAAGTTTAGCCAAGCTAATGGCCTGAGATAGCGAGATCGGTTGAAACGCTTGCACCTCGCCGCAAATTGCAGGCTTGAGACCGGAGACGAAGCCGCTGAGGTAAAATGGAGGGGGTAACCGTAATCCCCCAATGTGGTTGGTGAGCGTCTCGAACTGGGTCTGATACTCTTTCACACTGGTTGTCTGGTACAATTTGAAGAGGGTGCCCTTCGGGTCCTCATACAGAGACGATGCAAATCGGGTTTCCAGAGCATGTAAAAACACAGGCCAAGACATCAATAGTCCATTTGAATGCATCTATTAGAACCAAGTCGAGGCTTCACCCTACATGTAAAACGAAGCAATACACAAGCGTTGGTCCTTAATAGGGTCGTCACCCTAGACCTCAATTTATATAACTTATATAAATACACCCGCATTGGGCCGTCTCTTATACTTGACATAAACATAAGGCTAAATAGCACTTTTGGTCCTTTATGTTTGCTCCAGATTTTACTTTGGTCCGTTTTGGTCCCTCATGTTTCATTTTTGTTTCATTTTGGTCCCTGACGTTAGTTTTGACTAACGGACGCCATGCTGGTAGTTAACTGCTGATGTGGCGTCCACAATTCATTAAATGACGTGGCAAAATTATATTATTTAATTGTAAATGAAATTACACATAAGCTTTTAACTATTTTAATTAATAAAACAGAAACTAAAACTAAAACTAAAACTAAAACTAATTAATTCCTTTTTCTCACTGTTCTTCAATGCTGTTAATTCCTTTTCCTTTTCCCAATTAAAACCCAGAAACGTTAATTCCTTTTCCTCTCCCAAAAACATTAATTCCTTTTCTTCCACCACTTCCGAAGAACAATGCGTTTTTCCCAGATTTGTTAAGTTCTTCCCCAAACCCACTGTTCGTTTTCTCACTCTTCAGATCTTCGTTTTCATCAAACGACAACAATGAAGATCTTCATTTTCGCTGTTACTGGAACAAAGAAACAGAACAACGAAGAAAGAAACGAACAACAACAATGAAGATCTTCGAAACCCATTTCAGATCTTCGTTTTCTCTCTTCTCAAAACGAAGAAACAGAACAACGAACCAACGAACCAGATCTGCAAAAACGAAAACGAAATGGGTTTAACAAAAACGAAAAACGAAGAAAAACTGAGAAGAACAAAATGGGTTTAACAAAAACGAAGAACAACGAACCAGATCTTCGAAAACGAAAACGAAAACGAAGAAAAACTGAGAAGAAGAACCAAAAGGTAAGCAAAAACGAAATCGCAAGGTAAGCAAAAATGAAATCGGTTTAACAAAAACGAAAAACGATGATCTGGTGGGTGATGAGGAAGGTAAGGTGATGAGGAAGGAAGCGAAAATGAAAAACGAACCAGAAGAACAACTGAGAATGGGTGATAAGCAAAAACGAAATGGGTGTTTGATCTGAGAATGGTTTTTGATTTTGTTTTGATGTTATTAGTTTTAATGTTATTAGGTTTTTGTTTAATTCTATTTTATGTTTTTATAATTTTAAAAACTTAATTGATTATGTGTAAAATAATATTAAATTAAATAATATATTTTGAGATGCCACGTCAGCAGTTAACTGCCAGCGTGGCGTCCGTTAGTCAAAACTACCGTGAGGGACCAAAATAAAACAAAAACGAAACATGAGAGACCAAAACGGACCAAAAAAAAGATAAATGACCAAAGTGAAATCTGGAGCAAACATAAAGGACCAAAAGTGCTATTTAGCCTAAACATAACATAACCTCAACCTCAACTTCAAGGGACATTTTAGTCCGTTTTATCCTTTCGTGACATTACCTCACTCATAGTTACTAACTTTTATTAACATCACATAGAACATTCTCATCACATCATTCATAATTACCTCAATCACAATCAACATAATCATTTCAATTACAATCAATATTATAGCGTTAACCTCAACCTCATGGGACTTATAGTCCACTTATCATGACATAACATAATCACATTTAAACATAACATGACATTACCTCAACTTCCTGGTCGTTCACATAGAACCTTCGCATCACATCAATCATTTATTCAATACATATGGTTGGGAAAAGGATTAGAATGTAATTGGAACCAATTGGAATAGCCTAAAAGATGATTTTAAATAGGGTACCAAAGGGCCATGCACGGTCCGTGTGCTAAGACGCACGACCCGTGCGCGTTTTTAAAAAATGTTGCGCAGGGTGACAGATTAAGGCGCACGACCCGTGCCCAGGGGCGCATTGTCCGTGTGTCAGCACCAGTGTTTCCAAAACATGCATTTTCGCATAAATTGCTATCCCGTTCGTTCCAATATCTGTTCCGATCGATTCCCAAACATAACAACACATCAATTCAGTGTCAAACATTCATCATATTCAGTCTAACAATCACATAGTCATTCATCCAAACATTCATACCGAAACGTAGTTTTCACAAATACGGTTTTTGACAAAATTCAACGAAACAAAGAACCAAAACACATTTTCAGTCACATTCAAGGTTGACACAAATAAAATGAAAACCCTAAGCGAGTATAGAACTCACCGAAGTTGATGTCTCTCGAAACTTTGACGACTCGAAACCAAAACTCGACAAACCGACATTCCAAGCTCCACTTCTGTTTTACAGCATCAGTATGTAGATTTGTAACGAGTATATCTAGATCAATTCTTAACTAAAACCACTCAAACCAGTGTCCATTGTGTAGGGAATTTTGTCTAGTTTCTGAGAGTTAAGGTTTCACACTGATACAACCAGTAGTGACAGAGTTATGACTAAAATAAGGGAACTGGGTCAAAACTGTAACTCATTTAGAAACAAAACTTGTGAACACGATATCTACCTCAATACTAGAGAAAACTTTAAAAAAATTCACTAGACAAATTCACATTAGAAAAATTCACGAGAAAAGATTCTTTCACATATTGGATCTGTAACACCCCATTTCTGAAGTGTCACCTCTCTAACTTAAACTCCTCTTTCTTTGTATTTATTTAGAAAAATGGACCAAAATTTTTTTGAAATCGAATTTGGAAATGTTTTCTGTTTGCGCTCGTGTGTGCTATAATCGCAATATCAGTGCAAGTATACACGTCGTACAAGTAATAAAGTGGATAAAAGTAAGAGATCGTTCCCACGAGGATTGATTAACTTTCAGAATTCAAGTCTTTAAAACACAAGTGAAACAAGTAACAAATCGGCACTAAAAGTTGGTATCAAGACTAATAACATAAATAAAGCAAGTGAACAAGAAGTGGTTGTGAATATGGGATAGTATGAGTTGGATTGCTGCATGCAAGTAAATCTCCTCTAGTCAGACGTTATAACGTTTATACGTTATTACGTACAAATGCTATGTTGCATAGACGTTATAACGTTTGAACGCTGTTGCAAAAGAGCTGTGCTTTTCAGTCACAAAACGTCAGAACTTCAAGTACTAGAATTCCTATGTCTAGGTTCTAAGTAGGCCTACTCCTGTATTTTAAGTTCCCACGGCAATGTCCTATGAACTATTATCCATTCTATGTCTAGACTTAGATAAAAATGCCTAAATGTCTTTAGTGCACCTTTTCATTCACATAAATCTTTGAGTTCTTTTCATAGACCATGTCTGTACCTATGAATCTACTTATTTTAAGTGATCAGTTCAAAACAAGTTTGGAAATATTAACATGCAAAGATTTAAAACGCATAATCATCAATACTTCATAACATTAAACTAGAGGTTCATTACATGCAAACAACAACCCAACTACCAATGTTTAGCTCATGATGAGCATCCTTACAGAAATAAGAGGAGTTAAAATCCAAATACCGTACATAGAGAAAAGAAGACTAAACGCAAAAGATACGCCTAGGTGGCCTTCCTTCATGCACGCTGTAAAGACGTTACAACGTCTGAGCCTTACAGTAATGGTTGAGAATGAAGATGGAACTTGGGGCCTTGAGAAAATTTAAAATGAAGAAGTCTGTGTCCAGAACTTCTTTTAGAAAAACTATCTCTGAAAAATGGAGGAAGGTGGATGATGAATGGAGTCGTGTGTTATCCGCATGGTGCACCCTTGCCTTTTTGTAGAGAGAGAATAGCCATGGTCAAAAGAGGGTCACATGCTTGCTGATGTCATTCCCCACCTTCCAAGTTTGCTTGCGAGTTGACTCTGCCCTGAAGTGACACCGCACTGCTACAGTGCGTCAGCCGTGTCAGCGCTGAGGAGAGAGAAGATCTTCTTCATTTCCAGATCTTTGACCATCACTGCATGCGCGCCAAAATGAGATATTATTTTCTTGCTCTGCTGCCCTTCTTCAGACGTGATGAGAGACGTTGCCACATTTGGATTACTGCACAAACACAAGAAGCATCAAAACGCTCACAAAGGCGCCAATTGGCACCAAAATGCCTAGAACTTGTAATTTAGCCCCTTTCTAACTAAAAGCAATAAACTAACAGAAACTTTACTAGAAACAACCTACTATTGCCAGAGAACTTGCATGATTTAACTTTGAATAAGTATAAATAACTCATATAAATATGAGTTATCACACCCCCAAACTTAAACCATTGCTTGTCCTCAAGCAATTGAAATACAACATATGAAAAGATGCAAGAAACTAAATACACCAACAGTTTACACCCTGCTCATCTATTCAAAAATTTTCTTCAAGGGGCTAATTCCTTCAGACTTACACTACACACTCACGCACCAATGCACAATTACATTCTAGATTCATTACTGCCCAAAGTGAGTGTGTGATCTCTGTATCAATTCTTTTCCTAGCTAGGTTCAGAAGCTACCCTAGCCTATGAAAGAGTGGTTTCCAAATGGTGAGAGTATAACATCTTTCAAAACAAAGAGTAGGCTAACATTTTCACATAAGACATGAGGGTTAATTGAAGCACAACAAAGGGTCTTATCTTGGGTGCTAGGACTAGATTTGTGCAAACTACTTTTCTAACTCACACAACACAAAACACACAGCTGCAACCCCTCATTACTGAGCAACTTTTCTTTTGATTTTCATCACTTTTGGTTTGGAGCTTTTGTGATTTTTCTCCTTTGCTGATCCTTTGGATTTGACAATTTAGGATTGAGATAATTGGGGTACCCAGTATTTGTTTCGGGAATGTGCAGCAAACACAGAGGACATGTGGATTTTTCCACTTATTTGAAACAACACACACTTTTTTGGTCTTTTTGGAGTAGACGTTATAACGTTTATAGGAGAGACGCTACAACGTTTGGTAACACAGAACACAACACACAAACACACACGGCATACGTTATAACGTTACGGGTAGACGTTACAACGTTGCACTCACACTACACAAGCACTAATCATCCTACAGTCTTTGCACCCAGCCTTAGTACAACCTGATATACCCCCAAACTTAGTTTCTACTGCTACTCTAAGTTTTTAATCAAGTTCTACCATCACCATAGTCAACCAGCACTAGCTTTGCATCAATTAGTCCTTAGCTAACTAGGTTTTCCTCAAAACAGAGTTTGTGTGGAAGCAGTAATCAATTCTATTCATTTAAGCATGCATCAGCTACTCACACAAATTCACACCAAGTCATTCTTAGATTTAGCCCAAAGAGAAACATTTTTGATGATTACTCGCGTAGGGAAGTAAACTGATTATTATTATTATTATTTGTTTTTTTTTTTATGCAAACACAAAACATAAAAATGATCCTCCCCCCCCAGACACAAAGATGAGCAGTGTCCTCACTGCTCACTGATCTTCAAAAATGGGAGAGGAACACTCAAACACAACACCAGCAAACAAACTACTGACTACTAACTAAAAACTACAACTATTCTACTGCTAAAAAGAGGGCTAAACTACTTGTTCAGAACACCTGACCTGAGCCTTCCACTCTGTCTGGCTGGGATGCCTGCTTCAGCAGTCTTCTTTTTGTTTTCCTTCTTCTTCTTTTCTCCTTCACCATCACCAGCATCAACTGAGACTTCAGTTTCTTGGGGCTTCTTTACACTGCTCTCAGCAACTCTTTTCTTTGCTTCCTCCCATGCTTTCTGCTTTTCTAGCTCTGCAGGATGAATCTGTTGCTGCTCTTTGGGTTCCCCCTGGGCTTTTTCAACCTCTGGCTCATGAGACGTTGTAACGTCTGCAGCTTTTTCTTCAGCAACAACAGCAGGAGCATTCTCTGAAACACTAGCAGCGACAAATGCTGCACTGGTGGCTGTTGCTGGCTTGTCTTTAGCAGCTTCAGATTTCTTTTTTACCTGCAACTTTTGCCTTTTGGTTGCAGGAGCATCAATTAGTTGTTCTTCTTCTTCATCATGTCTTGCTTCTTCACTTGCAGCGGCTACTTCACGCCTTTTCTTCTTCCCAAATGGACTCTGGGTGGGTACAGTCTTGAATCTTTGCCTTTTGGGTGGGGGGATGAGTTGTGGGTCTGGGTTGGTTTCAACAGCAGATGGCTTAGACGTAATCACGTCTGCACTGGTTACTTCTGGAATGGATGGTTGTGATGGCTCTTTAGTTGGTTCAGGTTGAGTGGGGGTTGGTTTTGAAATGGGTTGATCTTGAGGTTCAGATTGTGGTGTTTTGGGGATGTTTTGGTCATGGGTGGGTTGTTCTTTAGCTGAGGGTTGGGGTTGTTTGTCTTTTGGTGATGGAGGTGTGGGTTGGGCTGGTTCTTTGAGTGTTTGGGTTGGTGGAGAGTCAGCCTCAATATCAGTCTTATCACTGGAACTTCCTTTCTCTTCTGAATGTGTTTCTTCCTCATCATCACTTAGGATTTCCCTACTCACCTTCTTTGATTCCTCTGCATCACTCTCACTGATGCTATCCATATCAGCTGATTTAAGCTCTTCTTCCTCACTACTTACCTTCTTCTGCTTTTTCTTTGCTGGGCTTTTTCTTTTTGTGGCTGGTTTTCTTGTTTTCTTGACTTTTTCCTTCTTCACTTTCCTGAGGTTCATTGTTGATAGGAGTATGTTGTCTTCATCTTCCTCTTGCATCCAATCTGGAAGTACTGGCTCTTCAATCACCATCTTGCCTTTTGTTGTCTGAGCATTTACCTTCTTTTGCCACTCAAATTGCTCCTTGACAAACTTGGCTAGGCTGTTTTGCTGGTCCACCAGACGTTGTAACGTCTGTGCATCAACTGACGTGGTAGCATCTGCAGCTCTCTGCCTAGCTTTGAACTTTGTAGAGAATGCCCCTTGGGGTTCCTCTCTTAGCTCAGATGCTTCAATCTCCACTCCAGCTTCCATGCAGAGATCAGTGATTAAACAAGGGAAGTATAGGTATCCATCCTTCCTGTTTTGCCATTTGTTTATCTCCCTGTTGATGAGCTTACCCACCTCAATCTTATCTCTTGACATAATGGCATCAATAGCAATCAGCCTCTCTTTATCAACCCAGAGAGTGTGAGAAGTGGGTATCAAGCAATGCCTAATGAAATGAAACCAAGCATTGGCCTCATCACAAAGGTATCTCTTCAAAATTTTGAATTCATTCCCATGGTCGCCTCTTCGCTCCCAAACAGCT
The DNA here is from genome assembly GCA_039519185.1 of Astragalus membranaceus. NCBI lineage: Eukaryota > Viridiplantae > Streptophyta > Magnoliopsida > Fabales > Fabaceae > Astragalus > Astragalus membranaceus. The sequence continues at coordinate 10,730,350 of CM076846.1, forward strand.
CCTTCAACACATATCATTTCTTTGATTTCAGCCATCTCTGCCACTCCGTAAGTCTTTTGCTTCACCTCAACTGCCTTGCCATAGTAACCTAGCCCAAAGTAGTCATTTATGACTCTTACACCAAATTTGACTTCTTCACCTCGAACGATGGATGTGCTTGAAAGTTCTCCATCGGTTCTTTCAATGATTCCTTTAAAAAAGTCATGCACCAGAGTTGCAATGTATTCCTTTCTGTGAACTACAAATTTCTGCCATCCCAATGCTGCCACTGTTGCGATAAAGTCGGGATTTGGGTTTTCCAAGCTGAATCCCCTTTCTGGCAGCAAGGCTTTCTTCTTTGAAGAAATTGGGATTTCTGGAATTGGAACTGAGGAAGAACTTGGGTTGACATTCTTTCCTTTACCAGATGATTTTACTGCAGCTTGCTTGGTTTTTGTCATGGTGATTGAATGAGTTTTCTGGAGAGTGGGGGATTTGAGATTTGGGAGAAGGGATAAGATTGCGGTTTCTGAAGGTGTATGAATGTGGTTTTGATGATTGTAACTGGTGTGTGTTCATTGGGGAGGTTTTATGGGGAGTTGAGAAGTAGGTGGTGGCGTGGGTTTTGGGAAAAAGGGGTAACCGTTGGAAGTGACGTCATGGTCACTTTGGCAGTCACGTCTCAAAAAAAAGAAAATTATTTTTATTAAAAAATTGTTTCGTTTGAAAACTGCTTGACTCATTTTCTTTTCTTTTTTTTCATTTAAAACTTTACCCAGGCAGCAAACGTGACAATATCCTGGACACGCAGAGACGTTATAACGTTTACCATACTTCAGCTCCCATTCCTGCACAAAACAAAAATTTAAAGACACAAAATTGCTGGTTAGTTAAAACCATTGGGTTGCCTCCCAAGAGCGCTTGCTTTAAGAGTCTTCAGCCAGACTATCCCCTTTTTTGAATTCAGGGGTTGTTGAGAGCCACTGTGGTCTTGTCCCTAACCACATGTTCTCCATGGTAATGCTTCACTCTTTGGCCATTGACTTTGAAAATGGAATTAGTTTTCTCATCAAACAGGTCCACAGCACCATGAGGGTAGACTTTTACTAGCTTGAAAGGTCCTGACCATCTTGATTTTAACTTCCCAGGGAACAACTTTAACCTTGAATTAAACAACAAAACTGCTTGTCCTTCTACTAGCTCCCTTCTTTGAATTTTCTGATCGTGCCGCTTCTTGGTTTTCTCCTTATACATTTTTGAATTCTCATAGGCAGTGTGCCTGAATTCATCTAGCTCATTTAGTTGAAGGAGCCTTGCTTCTCCAGCCTCTGAATGATCTAAGTTCAGTTGCTTCAGTGCCCAGTGAGCTTTGTGTTGGAGTTCAATGGGCAGGTGACAAGCTTTTCCGAAGACTAACTTGTATGGTGACATGCCCAGTGGTGTCTTAAATGCTGTCCTGTACGCCCACAATGCATCATCTAGGTGCAGGGACCAATCCTTCCTGTTTGGACCAACCATCTTCTCAAGTATTCTTTTAATTTCTCTGTTGGAAATTTCTGCTTGACCACTTGTCTGTGGGTGATAAGCTGTAGCAATCTTGTGCTTCACTCCGTACTTAGCCAATAGGTTCTCAATCAGCTTGTTACAGAAGTGAGAGCCTTCATCACTGATTATAGCTCTTGGAGTACCAAATCTTGTGAAGATGTTTTGCTTAAGGAATTTGCTGACTGATTTGGCCTCATTATTGGGCAATGCAATGGCTTCCACCCATTTTGACACATAATCCACAGCTACCAAAATGTATAAATTTCCATGAGACATAGGAAATGGCCCCATGAAGTCCATTCCCCAGACATCAAACAGTTCCACTTCAAGGATATTTGTCAATGGCATTTCTTGCTTGTTGGAGATGTTTCCAGTTCTTTGGCATTTATCACAGCTTTTCACTAATTCATGAGCATCTTTGAAGAGTGTTGGCCAATAGTATCCTGACTGTAACACCTTTGCTGCAGTTCTGGTTCCTCCAAAATGTCCTCCATAAGGTGATGCATGACATTGTTGTAATACATGGAGTTGTTCCTCTTCAGCAAGGCATCTCCTAAGCAACTGATCTTGACACATCTTATACAGATAGGGTTCATCCCAAAAATAGTGTTTCACGGTGTGGAAGAATTTTTTTCTTTGCTGATGGTTGAAATCCACAGGCACAATCTTGCTGACTAGGAAGTTAACTATATCAGCATACCAGGGAGCAGTAGCATCAGACGTTATAACGTTTGAAGAAATTGTCATAGACGTGGTAACGTCTTCAGCTACTGTGGCTACTGTCAGCAGTTTTTCATCAGGGAAATTTTCTTTTATCTCTTCTGCACCTGTACCTGCATCAACATTCTCAAGCCTAGAAAGATGATCAGCAACTTGGTTCTCCACCCCCTTTTTATCATGAATTTCCAAGTCAAATTCTTGGAGGAGGAGAACCCATCTAATGAGTCGTGGCTTTGCATCTTTTTTAGAAATCAAATACTTGATGGCTGAGTGATCAGTAAAAACAATAACTTTTGCACCCACCAAGTATGATCGAAATTTGTCAAAAGCAAATACAACAGCCAGTAACTCTTTCTCAGTTACAGTATAATTTAACTGGGCATCATCTAAGGTTTTACTAGCATAATAGATAGAGTGAAAAATTTTGCCATACCTTTGACCCAATACAGCCCCCACAGCGTAGTCACTTGCATCACACATTAATTCAAATGGTTTGGACCAGTCAGGAGTGACTATCACAGGAGCTGTTACAAGGGCAGTCTTCAATTTCTGGAAGGCTTCATGACAATGCTCATCAAAGTTGAAGACGTTATCACGTTGCAGCAGCAGACACAAAGGTTTAGAAATTTTTGAGAAATCCTTGATAAACCTTCTGTAAAAACCAGCATGCCCTAAGAAACTTCTAATACCTTTGACAGTGGTAGGTGGAGGTAATTTGTCAATAACATCAATTTTTGCTTTATCAACCTCCAACCCTTTCTTTGAAATCTTGTGCCCTAAAACAATTCCCTCTTGAACCATAAAGTGGCATTTCTCCCAGTTGAGTACTAAGTTGGTTTCTTCACACCTTATTAAGACTCCTTCTAAGTTATCCAAGCATGCCTTGTATGAGTCTCCATAGACTGAAAAGTCATCCATGAAAACTTCCATGGATTTTTCAATAAAATCTGAGAATAAAGCCATCATACACCTCTGGAATGTTGCAGGTGCATTACACAACCCGAATGGCATCCTTCTGAAGGCAAAGGTACCATAAGGACAAGTGAATGTGGTCTTCTCTTGATCTTCAGGCACAATAGCTATCTGGTTATATCCTGAGTAGCCATCAAGGAAACAATAGAATTCTTTGCCTGCAAGTCTATCCAACATCTGGTCAATAAATGGCAGAGGAAAATGGTCCTTCTTGGTTGCTTTGTTCAGCTTCCTGTAGTCCATACATATCCTCCATCCAGTCACTGTTCTTGTTGGAATCAACTCATTTTTGTCAGTGGTCACCACAGTAACTCCACCCTTCTTTGGTACACATTGAACTGGGCTCACCCATGAGCTATCACTAATTGGATAAATGATTCCTGCGTCTAACCATTTGATGATTTCCTTCTTGACCACCTCTTTCATTATCGGGTTCAATCGCCTTTGTCCTTCAATGCTGTTCTTTGCATTTTCTTCTAAGACAATTCTGTGCATACAGATTGTGGGACTGATACCCTTGATATCTGCCATTTGCCAACCAATGGCTTTCTTGTGCCTTTTCAAGGTGCTAATGAGATCACTTTCCTGCTCTTGTGAGAGATTAGAAGAAATGATCACAGGTAAAGAATCATTTTCCCCTAAAAAGGCATACTTCAGGTGATCGGGCAACACCTTCAATTCCAGAGTGGGTGGTTCTTCAATGGATGGTACTATCTTCTTGAGATTGGAGTCTTCTTGCCCCAAAGATTCATACTTCTTTGTCCACGCCCTGGGTACAGGGGAGTCAGACGTGACAACGTCTGTGGTTGACGTTGTAACGTTTAACGGATCAGCTTCTTCTGATAACAACTCTTGAATCTCATCATTGCCCAGAATCTTCTCCAAGTGGTCATTATCTTTATTGAATTGCTTTTGAACCACATGGTCAATGGCAACCACAAAGGAACATTCCTCTGTGTTAGGTTCTGGATACTTGAGTGCGTTGAGGACGTTGAACTTGACTTCTTGGTCATTGACCCTCATGATTAATTCTCCTTTTTGCACATCAATGAGTGTCTTTCCAGTGGCTAGAAATGGTCGCCCCAAGATGATAGGAACTTCCTTATCTGCATCAAAATCTAAAATAACAAAGTCCACTGGAAAAACAAATTTGTCAACTTTAATCAAAACATCTTCTAATATGCCTTCAGGATAAACTCTACTTTTGTCAGCTAATGTAAGACTTAAAGAAGTAGGTCTGGCAGTTCCTATACCAAGTTTTTCATAAATGGACTTGGGCATCAAGTTAATACTTGCCCCCAAGTCGCATAAAGCTTTGCCAAGGTAAAAGTCTCCAATGGAGCATGGTATAGTAAAACTGCCAGGATCTTTCAGTTTTCTAGGGAGTTTATTCTGCATGATTAAGCTACATTCTTCAGTTAAAGCAATAGTTTCAAACTCCCCTAGCCTTCTTCGTTTGGTGATGATATCCTTTAGGAACTTGGCATAGTTTGGCATCTGCTGTAGAGCTTCAACCAAGGGAAGGTTTATGTGTAGCTGTTTTAGCATCTCCATGAACTTGCTGAATTGCTTGTCTTCATGAGCTTTCTTTAGTCTTTGAGGGTAGGGTGGAGGAGGATATTCAGGTACAAGCTTAGGAATAGTCTTGATTCCTGGTTCAGAGCTAGACGTTGTAACGTCTGGCTTAGACATCACAATATCTAGAATATTCTTCTCTTTTTCTCCACCTTCGTTTTTCTCTTTTTCCTTGTCTGGCACCTCAGATTCCTTAGGCATAGATGGTTCTGGATACTCAGTGCCACTTCTTAATGAGATAGCATTTACCTGTGCATTCACCACATCTTTACCATTTGACTTTGATGAAGATGGTGTTTCAGTTGTGGATGGAAGAGATCCATTCCTGTCTTTGAGTAAGGGCTGAGGCTATCTGTCCAATTTGGTTCTCCAAAGTTTTGATTGAAGACTCATGGGTCTGTAAGGTCGCCCTACAATCACTTATGAAAGTTTTCATCAAGGCTTCCAAATTGCTGTTGTTGTTATTCTGCGTATGCTGCTTTTGTTGTTGAGGGGGAAATCCTGGGGGTATTGCAGGAGCAGCATCGCTAGCATTCAAAGAATTGTTGTTCTTCCAACTAAAATTTGGGTGATTTCTCCAATTTGAATTGTAAAAGTTGGAGAAGGGACTGTTACCTTTGTTATGTGATACAAAGTTTACAGACTGAGGGTTATGGGGACACTCTTCGTAGACATGCCCTCCTTCACAATATACACACACTACTCCCCCAGATGGTGTTGGTTCAATAGCTGCAGCAGTCTGTGTTTCAGACGTTGCCACGTTTGGGGTACTCAAGTTTTTAATCATGTTGGTCAGAGAAGCAACCTGAGCAGATAGAGCAGTTACTTCACTTATCTCATGGACACCAGCCTTCTTTCCGGGAGTGAATCTATCAGAAGGCCAATGGGCATTGTGAGTGGCTATGTCTTCAATAAGTCTGCATGCCTCAGAGAAGGACATGTTTAATATGACACCGCCTGATGAAGCGTCAAGTATAAGCCTGGTAGGTTGATCTAGTCCATTATAAAAAGTCTCCATTTGAATAACTACGGGAATGCCATGGTGTGGGCACATTCTTAGTAATTCCTTCCATCTTTCCCAAGCCTCAAATAATGATTCCCCTTCCCTTTGTTTGAAGGAAGTGATGTCATTTCTTAACTTGGCATTTTTGTTGGGAGGGAAGTATTTTCCAAGAAATTTCTCAGCTAGCTCATCCCAAGTGTGAATTGAATTTGGCTCTAAGGAGTTCAACCAATTCTTGGCCTTATCCTTAAGAGAATATGGAAATAGCTTCAGTCGGAAGGCATCTTCTGAGACTCCAGGGATGACAAAGTTGCTATACACATCCAAAAATTGCCTTAGATGTGCATAAGGATCTTCTTGAGGAAAACCCCCAAATTGCCCTGCAGTTTGCAGCATTTGGAACATCATTGGCTTGAATTCAAAGTGACCAGTATGAATAGGTGGTCTTGCGATGCCTGTTTGTAAATGGGCAGGATTGAGTACGGCATAATCACGCATAGGCCTGTCTCTGTCATTGACCATGTCTTGTGGCCCTGCATTGATGAGTTGCTGTCTCTGCCAGTGTTCATCATCAACGTAGGTTTCTGTATGAGTTTGTGGTCCACGACCACGTCCTCCAGCATCAGAGTGCCTTCCTCCTCTTGGAGTGCGTCCACCTCTAGAGCTTCTACCACCAGTACCATGTTCAGACATGATTGGTGGCTGAAATTGCTGTTGTTGTTGCTGCCTTCTTAACCTTTGTTGTCTCCTTAGTCGCCTGAAGGTTCTTTCAGGTTCTGGATAGAATTCAGGTTCAGATCCACTCCCTGGTTCTGTTGAACTAGAGCTTGAACTGGAACTAAGCATACGCTGTAACGTTTACGTGTTCACTCACAAAAACAACAAACAACACAGTAATATTCTTTCACCTAGTGTTTTAATACTTTTGAACCATAAAAGTTAAATTCAATCCCCGGCAACGGCGCCAAAAACTTGTTTGCGCTCGTGTGTGCTATAATCGCAATAGCAGTGCAAGTATACACGTCGTACAAGTAATAAAGTGGATAAAAGTAAGAGATCGTTCCCACGAGGATTGATTAACTTTCAGAATTCAAGTCTTTAAAACACAAGTGAAACAAGTAACAAATCGGCACTAAAAGTTGGTATCAAGACTAATAACATAAATAAAGCAAGTGAACAAGAAGTGGTTGTGAATATGGGATAGTATGAGTTGGATTGCTGCATGCAAGTAAATCTCCTCTAGTCAGACGTTATAACGTTTATACGTTATTACGTACAAATGCTATGTTGCATAGACGTTATAACGTTTGAACGCTGTTGCAAAAGAGCTGTGCTTTTCAGTCACAAAACGTCAGAGCTTCAAGTACTAGAATTCCTATGTCTAGGTTCTAAGTAGGCCTACTCCTGTATTTTAAGTTCCCACAGCAATGTCCTATGAACTATTATCCATTCTATGTCTAGACTTAGATAAAGATGCCTAAATGTCTTTAGTGCACCTTTTCATTCACATAAATCTTTGAGTTCTTTTCATAGACCATGTCTGTACCTATGAATCTACTTATTTTAAGTGATCAGTTCAAAACAAGTTTGGAAATATTAACATGCAAAGATTTAAAACGCATAATCATCAATACTTCATAACATTAAACTAGAGGTTCATTACATGCAAACAACAACCCAACTACCAATGTTTAGCTCATGATGAGCATCCTTACAGAAATAAGAGGAGTTAAAATCCAAATACCGTACATAGAGAAAAGAAGACTAAACGCAAAAGATACGCCTAGGTGGCCTTCCTTCATGCACGCTGTAAAGACGTTACAACGTCTGAGCCTTACAGTAATGGTTGCGAATGAAGATGGAACTTGGGGCCTTGAGAAAATTTAAAATGAAGAAGTCTGTGTCCAGAACTTCTTTTAGAAAAACTATCTCTGAAAAATGGAGGAAGGTGGATGATGAATGGAGTCGTGTGTTATCCGCATGGTGCACCCTTGCCTTTTTGTAGAGAGAGAATAGCCATGGTCAAAAGAGGGTCACATGCTTGCTGATGTCATTCCCCACCTTCCAAGTTTGCTTGCGAGTTGACTCTGCCCTGAAGTGACACCGCACTGCTACAGTGCGTCAGCCGTGTCAGCGCTGAGGAGAGAGAAGATCTTCTTCATTTCCAGATCTTTGACCATCACTGCATGCGCGCCAAAATGAGATATTATTTTCTTGCTCTGCTGCCCTTCTTCAGACGTGATGAGAGACGTTGCCACATTTGGATTACTGCACAAACACAAGAAGCATCAAAACGCTCACAAAGGCGCCAATTGGCACCAAAATGCCTAGAACTTGTAATTTAGCCCCTTTCTAACTAAAAGCAATAAACTAACAGAAACTTTACTAGAAACAACCTACTATTGCCAGAGAACTTGCATGATTTAACTTTGAATAAGTATAAATAACTCATATAAATATGAGTTATCATTTTCTTGATAAGAACTTAAAAATAAGCTAGGGTATGACTCACTATAAAGAATGACTCCAAATAGGTCCAACATAAAGGTTACTCATATATTAAACATATGCATCATAATTACAACAAACTACAAGGCACGCTCACAAGCGGCATGGTCAACGCTAATACAAAAGACACGCACTCAGGCGGCATCATATCTACATGAAGAGGTATACTCCATCCCTAAATACATAATGGGAGGTAAGATGCAAAAGAACTATGTACAAGGATACCTATCCTCAAAAAGACTTACATGACATTACCATTCTCTTGCCAGTACGTCACAACCCGCTATCCTACGCCATCCCAATACCTGACAATATCACACACACACACACACACACACACACACACACACACACACACACACACACACACACCAACACTATACCTCTGCTCAGCTGATCTCACTAATGATAATAAGACGGACTCACCTCTGGGTCATCCTCATCGTCGAACTCCTCATCACTAGAAATATAAATCAACTCATGTGCTCCAGAGAATGATCCTGCTCTGCGAGACTCACTCACTGCCTTCCAGACTGGAAGAGTAGGTACAGGATGAGGTGAAAACATGGAGTGATCCAAGGTGCTTTCCAGATGAAATCAAACGGCAGATTCAACACTAATCTAATCTTCTTACGTAACTGAGAGAGACGACTGCCATCATCGATCTTTATTTGTAGTTACTACTACCCCCTCATACCGGATCTTGTGGGAGGCGGGGTTGAACTCCCACTTATCCTCATCTCCTCCATCAGGGAAATCCAACACTTCCTCCCCCTTGAGATCCAAGGGAAGGTCCATCTCCATCAAATCCGTCGAGTCCATCGTGTCCTCCGATGACATCTTCTATATTAATTTAAATATACACCATACAAAATAAAACATAGCAAGGGTGAATTTCTCGTCCACGAGTTCATCATAAGCTAAACATAGGTAAACAAAAATAATACATGGATACAAGTATCAAGCATTACTTAGTTATACTTAGATATCATTCACAAGTAAAAGGAAAACACTTAGAAATCACAAACATTCTTACCATCTCAGTATAATATAGTTAGTCAATCAAAACATTTCGATCCGCATTAGTAATCGTTCCTCACATCGATTATCAATATCATCAAAGTTTCCTTACGAAATGGAATAGCACTAGATCGTCACCTAGGCAATTACTGTGATCTAAACACACCATTAGATCAACAATGACAGAACATAACATTTACACCATGTTTATGTCTTCGTGTCCCAAGTAACCTAGATCTGGATTCCCCGTCAGACCTACAGCAATTACTCAGGCAGTCTTCAACACAGGACCATCTAGCATCCAGGTTGGAACAACGCCCTAAAAACGTTCTATACTCTCAACGCTCTAGGTCCTCGATGGTGCCTAGATAATCAATTCAAATCTTATGCTAGATATCCACATATCTAGATTAAGACTCGGCCCCAAGTTCTCATCGCTAATCCACGCTTAACTTTGAAAGTCTCATTACACAACGACAATCATCGAGTAATCCAATTTTCATTCTATTTTTAACATGATGCGCTCAAAGTTTTTAGAACACTATGCTAAGCGTCCCATACCACTTGGCATAGTTTTCCGGGTATTCTTATCTTTTGACGGACAAGAGCACCACTTTGAGTTTTCGAAACGCTTTTCATTTATAAAGTCGGAATACTCAAATATTATCATTACTAACTTACTTTCATCGTTAACCAACAACTCTTAGTCAACTCTCTGCTTCTGCATGCCTAAGGTTTTATTTTCGAAATAAGAGCGCGTTTGTTGAAAATGGAGTTACACCAAAGATCCGTTGGAGAAATTCGGGTTTTTCACAATTTATACGCTATTTCATAAAGTCTTTTTCTTTTTAATCCTATCTAAAATATTTATTTCCTCTTAATACTACTTTACCCTATTAACTCTCGAAATTGCGTTTTTCATTTTTCAAAAACCTCACGCGATCTACTAATATTGTTACTAACCATTTATCTTCTCACCGCTATAATTTTCCTTCTTAAGTCTAAATCAGCTCAGTTTACATAACAACTGGTCATAACAATAGTTATGCCTCCAATACTCAAACAATTTCAACACAACAATTTATTCAATCTTCACAATAATCAATCACAGGGATACTCAATATCAGAAATAGTAATACTACAATTATTACCAAGCAAAACAATCAAGCAGACAATTCAAACAATCATACAACACCCATGAAGCTAAAACTCATTATACAGAAATTCCCCTTACCTGGAACGTTCTCTGACAAGTAGCGAGGTATGCGAGCTAGGGCAGGTCCGGGTACCACGAAACCTTCAACGCATAAACATAAAGTCCAAAGGTCTTAGATTACAATACTAGTACTCGTTTAAAGGTGGTAACTAGAGCGTGATAAGCTACTAGTCCCGGTTTTCGATATTTCTTTTCCTAACACTTTATCCTAAAAAAATCATTTGAAAACATGAAAAGCCAAAAATCTTTTTCCTTTATATCAAAGATTCGATTTTTATGACGATCAAAAGTGCTCGGAGAACATTATGAAAACTTTTGGTGAGTCTAAATTTTAAACTTTACTAAAAATTCAAACTTCTACACAAATCTTCATCCTCCTTTTTCATGAAAGCTGAATTTTTTCTTTTAAAACAACTCCATTTGTTTGACAACATATCTTGTTACAACTTCTAATGCTTTAAGATCAAAGCTTTTCTCAATACCATAACTTTTGTCAAAACCTGTATATTCCTCCGTATTAAAACTTAAGTTTTTTCTTCAAACTCAAAGTGACGCTTGTTTGAAAAATAATGGGAATCTAGATGAAAAGCTATTAAAACTTTGATTCAAAGCTTAGACTAATCATACCCTTCAGTTAAAACTAAAATCAGTTTTTTTTTTATATACATGTCATCTTAGAAGACTCTCGGCCAGGGAATTGGTGGTGAAAAATACTAAATAGTCATGATTATTGGTATATATATATATATATATATAGAGAGAGAGAGAGAGAGAGAGGGAGAGTTTTTAAACTAAAATAAGGTGAAGTAAGGTATGAAAACACCTTTTAAACCAAGAAAATAAAGTAACATAAATTTAATGGTCTGATCAAAGAAATAAAAGGAAAGGGTATGTATTTCCTTACCAAGTTTACAAGTAGAAATAGCTAGAACACAAGTTGAAAAAGTGTCACTTGAAGGAAGCTTGAGTTTTCCAAGTGTTCTTCATGATCAAAGTGGTAAAGTATGAAAATGGGAGAGTGAATGTTTCGGTTGTTGATTGAAATATAGATGTTGAAGCTTTAATAACTAAGACATGATGTAAAGATTGAAGATGGCTTAGGGTGGGATTCGCTGTTCATAGCTTTCTTAGGGAAGATAGAAGAAGGTTTTACTTAACTTAGTTGAGAACATTTTCAGTCAAGTAAAAAGATCAAGAGTGAAACGAGGGGAAGCATCGGCAGGGCTTTTTAAAAGAAAAGGAATGCAATTTTTTTTTGTTTCAAAAGTTGCCACCAAAATATCTAGATATTAACAAGATATAATAATATAATAATACGGTTAAATGATAGTTAGCGTTTTTGCGGAATTAACATTGCGCCAGATGTTAAATAAATTATCCTAACTGCCTTTTAAAACTTTGGTGTCGAACATTTTCATATTCGGGTCACAGTTAGGGTTCTTAAGCGGGTAAATTTCGTCTGGTAGGTTCAAAACGCGTCCAAAATCACGTGGAGTTTTGGAACGAAATTTAAACCTCAACCTAATATATTATACTAGGTCCTAAATCTACTTTTGGTTTGGTGAAAACGCACAGAAATTCTGGGGCTAAATTCACACGCGTTAGCGTGAGAAAACACACAAGTGAAAACACATAAAAATAATAAAATAGAAAATTGAGGGTGTTACAGGATCCTCCGCACAAATTAAGCATGCGCGCACACACACACACACACCTGAATTGGCTATTCTCCTTGACACAAATTTTGTAATAGTTTAGCTTTATTAAATACTGAAGGAGCACCAACATTTTGCAAGTTTTGTTTCCCACTAAGAGTCTCAACCTCATGGTGCAACTAGAATCGACCAACTATTCACCGGGGCACGATACTTCTGCGTACTTTCGATTCCGCAGATCAACGAGTCACTACACGAACAACTGCTTCAATCTGAAGAAACAAGTGGAAGGCTGAATCCAGCGGGGACACCTAAAGAAATACATAGTGGGAAGCACCAGTGCGAGCCGGCCAAACCATGGGTGGAACCACTCCCCGAAGGAAGGGAGACCTCATCAACGCCCGATCAGTCAGCATGGGGATACCGATTGACCTCACGAACACCCAACCAAGGAAAGCATATATAACATCGCCGGAGGAAGTGCGAGATCACGAAGACCAACCGAGATGCGAAAAGGCAACACCTAACGGTCGCAATAAAAACACCTGGCAGGTAACTTTTCTAGGAAAGATGCAAAGAGAGAGGAGGGTTTGGGAATAGGGATGACAATAGGCGCCTTCTGGGCAGGGCACTATAGTGTCCGTACTCAAGCCCGCACGCGCATGGACATTAACTTTAGTGCCCATCCCCATACCCTCTGGGTATCCAAGTACCCTTACCCGCATTAAAAACATCCAAATGATAGTACTTATTTAACATATTACAAATGATAGTATTTATCAAAATAAAAACATCCAAATTATTAGTAGTTAGATATATGTTTAATAAGGGATTTATTTTCTTAAAGTTGGTTATACTTAAAATTGTAATAATAGTAACTAGTAATATATATATATGTGTGTGTGTGTGTGTGTGTGTGTGTGGGCGAGTAATTACTCGCTCGCCATGGGCACTTTTTACGGGTGCCCAATGGGTATGTGCCAAGTTGTCATCCCTATTTGGGAAGAAAGAGAAGAAGGAGAAAGGGTAGTTCTCCACTTAGAATGTAAAACTTATTTTTCTTCACAACTCTAAAATCCTCCAAAATGGGAACTCAAAAAATTTAATCGAGAGGGGTTTTGGAAGACTTGCAAAAAATCTTCAAATCTCTTCCATCTTGTTAAAATACTCTTAAAATTAAAAATATTTTAGTCATAATTTTTTTTTTCACCTCTCTACAAATATACTCTCTTAGAGTGATTTTTTTATCTCTTTCCTTCTCCACCTCTCCTCCCCAAAGCCCTCCTCTCCCTCTCCCTCTCCCCCTCCCCCTCCCACTCTCCTCCTAACTCCCAAACGAAACTTTAATATTTTGAGAACAAATGTGGTGTAGGCCTTTTATTACTCACAATAAAAATATAAAAACTTAACATAATCTAGTATTTGAAGTGTATTAAACTCCTAGTCAATTATTTACATTTTTGACAGCAATCAATTATTTACATTGGTTAATTATCTTATCTTAAAAGACACATAGAACCTTAATAGACTTTTATTACAATTTAAATCAAAAGACACATAGAACCTATAGCTACCCAAAAAATAAGAGAGAACTTATTAAAAGAGGCAGCTCAAAAATTCCGGATATTTTCGACCAGAATTGAAACTGCAGAAGTAAAATACTGATATAAACAAATAATTAGCTAGTAACAATAACAATAACAATATCTTAATATCTTAATATATATTAAATATATTATAAATATTAAATATTTAAGTTTGGACCAATAGTAAAAGGCGAAAGAATAGAGAGAACTTTTTAAATGTGCAGCTCAAAAAAATGCCACATTAAGAAAATAAGAGAATACTTTTTAAATGTACAGCTCAAAAAACTCGGGCCATCAGAATGGAACTACAAAAATAAATAAAATAGTAAATAGTAAAATAATTAGATATAACAACGTATTAACTATTTTAACCAACACTATGGCCCACTTACTCAATCTATCTTGCGTCGAGGGAGCCGATATTTGTGTTTCATTGCATTTAGACATTGTGGAGAGCAAATAATGGTCCAAAAAAATTAATATATTAATATGTTTCATTGCATTTAGACTAATATATTAATATATTAATTAATTAATTAATTATTTAAAGTTTGGACTAATATTGCAGAGCTCTCAATTAAGAGAACTCTTTAAAAAATTAGCGTATGCCGCATTAAGTGACGAATACACGGTATTCTTTAGTAAAAGGCGAAAGAATAGTTCGCTTTGTACTCATCACACGGCTCCGTGAGTTGAAGTAAAAAAAAAACCCTCTATTTTATAGTCTTGATAGCTCCCTTTCATTGCTGCACTAGCCGATGTAGGCTCTAAACAGAAACATAGAAAAACACACACATAGACACACACTAAACTATGTATAAACAAAAAGTCTGTCATCACATTAACATAAATATTTGATGAATATTTTTCACATTTCATGGGGGACATATCAACACTAATGAGAGGTTTATGGTCGTGTTTTATATCAGATTATATTATACAAGAGAATGAAAAGCAAAACTAAGAGCAATGTTCCAAAGCCAAATTCAAGCTCATCATAACCATGGCTGGGATTGCTGACATAAGAAGATTTGTTACCACCAAAGAAGGGAAATGAAGAAGGAAGGTAAATGAGCACAAACACTAAAACAACAAGAATCACAAGGATTAAAGTTGTCAAACTTTTCTCTTCAGCTTCTGATACCATTTGAAAGAAAGATACCGATACATCAAAAACGGATAGTAGATTAGACCCATAGATTAGTAATCCTAAGACCACCAAGAATATAGATGGTACCAATGGTGATGGACCTTCCATTTTTCACACTCATAAATTACAATGTTGAAAGAAGAAATGCAACTTATTTATAAGAGAATTGAACTGTGACATGTTTGATTGTTGTATGCAGATACAATAGGAGTGACTTACATTTGGTGGCACATGTCTAATTTGTTGAGCTATCTCAACCTCTCTAGTAGTAAATAAATACCTTTTATTTTACTTTATTAATTTCTGTTACTCTTGAGTTGAGACACATAATATATAGAATATCTGTTAACATGAAAAAGGTCTCTGAAGTTGGAGACCAACCAACCAAAAGTTTTGTGTCATCTCTACTTTTTATATGAAGAACAATATGGTCATTTTTTTGTCTTGTTTATTATTGAAAAATTCCTAAAGATGTGTTTGGACGACAAAGATCATTGGAAGTTATTCAGAAAACAACGGTATAATGTAATTGCATTTTCTCCAAACAAGCAATGGTCTTTTTGTTCTATTATTTATTAACAAATTAAGGTTGGCATGGAAGTGAAAAAATATGAAACTCAGTTTAATTTGGACCAAATTGTTGTGTAGGAAGAGAACTAATAACTCCCCTCCATAGGTGGTCTCCTTCTCTTTACTTGAAAAGTTTGCTTACCATATCTCCTTGGGTTGTGGATATAATCATCCTTTTGTATGTTTATAGCTAGAAGTGAAGTTGTTGTAGGATTTGGATTTATGCCTTTAAACATGAATTTATTTTGAAGCTTCCACATTGTCAAAAGGGTGCATCCAATGGAAATTAAGGTCATGAACTCCCTATATGTTAGGTTATTAGAATTTAGCCCAACCATTAGTGTAGGCAGATGTCCATCTCTTATCTAGAGACTAGAGCCCTAAAAAATTGAATGTCAAACCAAATTGGAATGGAAGTGGATCCTCTCCAATCACTTTATCATGCAGTGAAATGTGAGGCATCGATTTAATATGAGGAGAGAAAGAGATTTCCAACTGTCAAACCAAATTGGAATGGAAGTGGATCCTCTCCAATCACTTTATCATGCAGTGAAGTGAAATGTGAGGCATCGATTTAATATGAAGAGAGAAAGAGATTTCCAACTAAAAACAACAAATGTGAGATATCAATTGTTGAGATTTAATCACTAGAGAAAACTTCGGAAAAATTCACGAGAAATGATTCTTTCACATATTGGATCCTCTGCACAAATTGGGGTGCGCGCGCACACACACACATTTTGCAAGTTTTGTTTCCCACTAAGAGACTCAACCTCATGGTGCGACTAGAATTGACCAACTATCCACTGGGGCACAATACTTCCGCGTACTTTCAATTCCGCAGATCAACGAGTCACCACACAAACGACTACTTCAATCTGAAGGAACAAGTGGAAGGCTTAATCCAGCGGGGACACCTAAAGAAATACATAGTGGGAAGAACCAGTGCGAGTCGGCCAGACCATGGGCGAAACCACTCCTCGAAGGAAGGGAGACCTCAACGCCCGACCAGTCAGCATGGGGATACCGATTGACCTCACGAACACCCAACCAAGGGAAGCATATATAACATCGCAGGAGGAAGTGCGAGATCACGAAGACCAAGCCGAGTTGCGAAAAGGCAACACCTAACGGTCGCGATAAACAAACACCTGGACAGTAACTTTTCCACGAAAGACGCGAAGAGAGTCCAACCCCATGTGCACGACTCGGTGGTAATCATACTCCGCATGGCCGACCGCCTCGTGGACCACATCCTGTATACACCGTCATTGTAAAAAATTACAATAATACACAATCAAAAATTGACACGTCATACAAATATTTATTACTCAGTAGCTTTCTTTTTTGACCTATTATCTTAACCATCTTAAAAGTCACATATCTCATAAATTTTTATTAGTTGGCGGTGTATTAGATCTAAACCTTGACGCTGCATATCAATTCAATCTCTTTAAATATATAAAGGAAAAAATTAGAATTAGGGGAGCCTGTTTGAAATCCATTTTTAAAAATAGTTTAGTTTTCTAAAATTTTAAATGAACAAATTTGTTCATTGTTAAATTTAAAAAAAAAACAGAAAATAGTTTTTAAAACTCAATTCAAACATGCTCGTTGTACTTTCAAATTTATTTTATGAAGTTTATAAATATACATTTCAAGACTAATTTTTTTAGAAAAATAAACATAAAATGATCCCATCAAATATGACATTTACACTCTAAAAATATTGGAGAATAAAAGGGTATCATATATAGAAGCAACAAAATAAAATTAGTTAAAGAAGTAATAATTATAATTTAGATAACAACTTTTTATACCTACATGGACATTATTGTCAATAAAATAAATATTTTGTTAAGGGAAAAAGTAATTTATAAACACTCGGTTTTAACCCATCGAGATGTCTTTTAACTAATGCAAAATTGTAAAGGTTTACATACCATAGCAAACAATACCTTAAGAAATGATATTGAGACTTGATGTCGGAACCAAGGTTTTAAAAACCGGACCGGACCGGCCGGTTCAACCGGTTGAACCGGGAACCGGACCTCTGGCCGGTTGGTTCAACCCCATTTGAACCGCAGGCCAAAGAACCGCCCAGAACCGGGGAAGAACCGGATAGAACCGCCCAGAACCGCTTTGAACCGGGAACCGAACCGGGTTGAACCGGGTTGAACCGCCCGAAATGCAATTTTTTATTTTTAAATTTACTTTTTTCTCCAAAATTTAATATTTTTTATTTAATAAATTCCTTATCCGGTTCAACCATGGTTGAACCGATTGAACCATGAACCGGAGGTCTCGCCGGTTCGATCTCCGGTCCGGTTTTAAAAACATTGGTCGGAACACAATTCAATCTTTTAATTCACTATTATATCACATTTGCAATGTAAATTTTACACTTAGGTGTGGTAAGAGTTATTTGGGGTTTTGAAATCACATTTGCAACCCGTCCTTATGAACCTGATCCTTAAGTGACGGGATAGGGCTTCAAGGGTTGCTTATAAGCCATCCCAACCCGCCCTACGCTCAACCTCAACACTTAATTAAAAGAGAATGGTATAAAAAATAAAAAATAAAAATAAAAAATAATTAATATTAATATATTAATTAATTCTTTAGTAAAAGGCGAAAAAATAGTTGGCTTTCTACTCATCAAAGGGCTCCGAGAATTGAAATGAAATGAATTCCCTCTATTTTATAACCTTCACAGCTCCCTTTCGTTGTTGCACTCGCCGATGTGGGCTCTTAACAGAAACATAGGAACACACTAAACAAAATATATATATATATAAACAAAAAGTTTGTCATCAGAGTAACATAATTATTTGATGAATATTTTTCACATTTCATGGGGACATATCAACACTAATGAGAGGTTTATGGTCGTGTTTTATATCAGATTATATTATACAAGAGAATGAAAAGCAAAACTAAGAGGAATATTCCAAAGCCAAATTCATCATACCATGGCTGGGATTGTTGTTGACAAAAGCAGACTTGTTACTACCACCAAAGAAGGGAAGTGGAGAAGGAAGGTAAATAAGCCTAAACACTAAAACAACAAGAATGACAAGGATTAAAGTTGTGAAACTTTTCTCTTCAGCTTCTGATACCAGTTGAGACACATGTCTAATTTGTTGAGCTATCTCAACGTCTCTAGCAGTATATAAATACCTTTTATTTTACTTTATTAATTTCTGTTCGGTACCGTATCTCCAGCTATGTATTCGGTCTTGGATAAGTAGCCCGGTCCGAGATAGTTGGTGCGTATGTCCTTGGTCAGTCCGAGTTGGTTCTCCGATCCGAGGTGGGGTGGTACCTGCAATGACACTCCGACGCTCAAGTCAGTGAGTGAGTCAATTACAAATGAGAGTATGTGAGAGATGAGTACCATTAATGTGAGCAATCAATGCTTATTTATAGGTATCTGGAGTGGAGGAGGGCTGTTGGATCTAGGTCTGCAATCTCCACCGTTGGATGAATTGGGTCCTTTGGTATTGGGCCTTTTTGGTGGATTGGCCATCGAGGCCCAATCCATAACAGTAGCCCCCCAAGTCGGGTCGCCTTAAGGCGAGCTAGACTTGTCGTTTAGAGATCGCGTCGGGCCCAAACTCGGGTGAGATACTTCACGGTATACCGGGACGATTTGAGGGACTCAAGTCGCGTCGAGTGACTCGAGGCTGTCCGCTTTTGAGAGATTCCGGTCACGGCGGGGTCAAGAGACCGGGGTGAGCCGAGGGAAACGAAGCGATCCGGTCATAGCTGCGCCTTGATTTCTGTGCCAGCTGGCAACGTCATTGATGGGACGCGTCGTTCGAGGATGATTGGGGTAATGATGGCGCTTGGAACGACGCGCCTGTCTAGGGGCTAGTCTTGGAAAACGTAGCCTAGGCCCAGGCCCATCTGTGGCCTTCTTGCTCCCTATAAATAGGAGGGGGGATCCCCCTTATTTTGGACTGTTTTTCTGCGAATTGCTCTGCTTCCGATCTTAAAGTCGTTCCGGAGCTTACATCACCCTTCAGAGTTGCGCTGAGTCTCGGTGAGGCCTTTGCTGTTCGCGACCTGCTTCAAGTGTTCGACGAGCTTCGTTTTTCACAAGGTTAGTTTTCCTCTTTTTCTTTATTGCTTCCGGCTTTAGATCATGACCGGGTTCTCTCCGGACCCGTATTTATAGATACAGAGTGGGGGTCGTCAGGTCGGGTTCCGACTTGGTTGTGGACCCACTGTTTACGTATCAACCTGACTCGTCAAGCCCCCATTTCTGCAGGATCGATCTGGCGAGGACGAAACAAACCCGTCGGGTTGCTGACACAGATCGCCCTAATCTCGCAAGAACAATGGCTTCCGGTGTTGGAGAGTCGATGGAAATTCGCGCTAGTCCCCCCGGGTCGGTTGTTCCCGAGGTTCAAGACGACTTGGGCTCCGCTCCTACTCACGCAGAAGACCGGTCTCCCGGGGTTCCCAGCAACGAGCCGGTAGATGAAGATAACACAGAGGTAGTGGTCCTTGATTCGGATGATTCTGACGCCGAGCCCGATCGTGAAGAACAGGGTAGTACTAGCTGGAGCTCGGATGAGAGTGAGGCGGAAGTTGCTGAGAGCCGAAATAATGAAGACGGTCTTGGGCATTGCGGGGTCCCTGCGCATGAAGAAGGTGATTCCGACCAATACCCCCGAGCCGGAGTAGGGCCGGTCGATGTTCCCTTGTCCCAACCTCTTACTGTTCCCCGGGAGTATTCATGGGTGTCGGAGGCGTTGAGGGGGATTCCGTCCCTCTATAGAACTGGGGACGACATGAGTTTCTTTGTCAATCGCCTTTCCCGGAAGGATCAGATCTGGAACGTGGAGGGAATGGCTGAAGACCAACACGTGGCCGTCTGGCCGAAAGCTCTGAAATTTGTTATGTACGGGGTGACGATCCTTGATATGCACGTTAGCCCCCCTTTCACCGCCTTTCAGCAAGAGGCTTTGGAGATCTTGAACCTCGCTCCTTCCCAACTACATCCCAACTCATGGGCGTTCCTCCGGGCTTTTGAGCTGATGTGCATTCATCTGGAGAGGCCGATCTCCTGTGACCTCTTCTTCCACCTTTTTGAGGTCAACCGGAGGCATGAGGATGGCACCAAGGATCGGTGGGAGCACGTGAGCTTCCGGGCTAAGAGGGGAGTAAAGATTTTCATGCCCTATTCCGATTCTCTGAAGAACTGGAAAAATAAGTACTTCTTTGTGGAGCCCGTGAACGAGGAGGCAGTGAGGCACGTCGGCCAATATTCTGCAGACGGGAAATCACTGGAGTTCACAAAGTTTCAACTGGGGTGGTCTCTCTCTCATTTCAACCGGCGGCCTCATTCCTACACCGTCAGCTTAGGGCGGCTATCCCAGGTTGATCAGGACTCGCTGGCGATCTTGACGAATTTTTGCCGATCTGATTGTCTACCGGGATCCCAAAAAATTTGGGATTGACGTAGCCCGATTAGTTGGGGCCGGGTCGAAATCTCAAGTAGCCGCCGTTCTTGGTAGGTTTGGTAGATAACTCCGCCCATAATTTTTTGACTGCCGTTTCTTTTAACATTGTTTATTTTCCTTATTTTGCAGATAGCATGGGGCCTGACAAGTTCTCCCGCTTGGCGGCTCTTGCGGAAAGGAAGGCCGGGGTTCAGAAAGAAAAGCCCGTTGCTGCCGTTCCGATCAATACAATCCTGGAGGTCGGCTCGGCTGGTGTAGAGGATCGGGCTGCGGATCTCTTGCATCGGAAAAGGGAGCGCCCCCTGCCGCAAGCAGACCCTGCTTCTACTTCACATGCTCCGGTTGCCCGGGCTTCAAAAAAAAGTCGTCATGGGAAGCACCGAACTTCAAGGTCTTCCGGTATTTCGATTGACGCCGACTTCCTGCAGAAGCACTTGGAGGATTCCCGGGTCGACCCGGTTGAGGCGGCTCTCAGGTTATTTCGGCATCTGGCCGACGTGACCAAGCTTCAGAAGGTCGAGGCTGAGAGTCAGGCAAAAGGTGACCCCAAGTTCCGAGGTGCACTCTTTGATTTTTCTTTTTGGTTATTTCTGTTCTTGACTTCCTTGTTTCTGCTATCACAGGAGCTCTGGTGGAGAGGGACAACGAAAGGAAAGCCCGGGAGGAGTTGCAGAAGAAATATGAGGTGCTGGAGATGGACCAGACCGAGCTCAAAGCGGTTGCGGAAAAACTTGAAAAGGAGAGGGACTCTGCCCTTAATTTGTGCATGGAACATGAGGTCCGAATCTCCGATCTTGAGAGTCAAGAGAGGCGGTCTGAAGAGGTGGTTTCTTCCCTGAGGGCCTGGATTCATGAACTCGAGGCCGATCTTGTGAAAGCGAGGCAGGCCCAGGTCGGGTCTAGCGTCGATTTCTCGCCTCGGATTGCTGAACTGGAAAAAGAGCTTCATGAGGCGCTTGCCAAAGCCGAGGCCGTGGAGAACGAGATGGTGGAGGTGGCCCAGATGGCTGTGGAAGTGGCTAGGGAGAGTTTTGATAAAGCGCTTGCTCAAGTCACTGTTATGCATCCCTCTCTGCCTTTGGACCGGAGGGTTATTCGTTTGGAGCATACCGTAGAAAGCGGGCGTGTTGTCAAGCCCCTCCATAACTCTGATGCGTTTGACGTCATTTACCCTCCCCCTTCCATGCCGTGACTGTTGTTGGTGGGGAGGCCTTGAATTAGCTGCTTTTTTGGGGTTCCGGGTGGAACCGGTGGGGGAGAAAAGCCCCGGGTTCCGGGCGGAACCGGAATTTGTAATATGCTACCACTTTTTTTGAACTAGAGGATCCGGCCGTATCCGGTGTAACTTGTAATAGAAATGTATTTTAATGTGCCTCCGGTTTCATTTATCTCGGTTTAGTCTTTGTACTGTTGTTTTACATTCGTGCACTTGCATTTGATTCGCTCAAGTGGTAAACGTCGCCTTAAGGACAGTTTACCGGGACTCGGCCCAGATCGAACTCGTCCCTTAGGGTTGTGGCAACCTCGGCCAAATAGTTGTAACAATGATCGCCTTCGGGGCAGTTTACCGGGACTCGGCCCAGATCGAACTCACCCCTTAGGGTAGCGACAAACCTCGGTCAGCTAAAGGGAGATAGAATAGGTGATAAAATCGGTAGACACCGCAAACATAATGGATAACATCGTTATACACCGTTCTTTAGATAAAACGAGTTACAACGTCGGTATACACCGTTCTTCTGATAAAACGAGTTACAACGTCGGTATACACCGTTTTTTTTGATAAAATGAGCTACAAGTCGGTATACACCGTTCTTCTGATAAAATGAGTTACAACGTCGGTATACACCGTTCTTTAGATAAGATGAGCTACAAGTCGGTATACACCGTTCTTCTGATAAAATGAGTTACAACGTCGGTATACACCGTTCTTTAGATAAGATGAGTTACAAGTCGGTATACACCGTTCTTTTGATAAAACGAGAGTCAGCTGTAGTACTTTTTTAGTTTAGTGGCGTTCCAAGTTCTTGGGACCGCCTTCCCGGCCAAGGTCTCCAATTCGTAGGCACCTCTGCCGGTTTTAGATAAAACTCGGTAAGGTCCTTCCCAGTTATGTATCCGGTCTTGGATAAGTAGCCCGGTCCGAGATAGTTGGTACGTATGTCCTTGGTCAGTCCGAGTTGGTTCTCCGATCCGAGGTGGGGTGGTACCTGCAATGACACTCCGACGCTCAAGTCAGTGAGTGAGTCAATTACAAATGAGAGTATGTGAGAGATGAGTACCATTAATGTGAGCAATCAATGCTTATTTATAGGTATCTGGAGTGGAGGAGGGCTGTTGGATCTAGGTCTGCAATCTCCACCGTTGGATGAATTGGGTCCTTTGGTATTGGGCCTTTTTGGTGGATTGGCCATCGAGGCCCGATCCATAACAATTTCTATTATTCTTGAGTTGAGACACATAACATATAGAATATCTGTTAACGTAAAAAAGGTAGTCATGTATTGTAAAGGTCTATGAAGTTGGAGACCAACCAACCAAAAGTTTTTTCACTTTTTTGTCATCTCTGCTTTTTTATGAAGAACAATATGGTCATTTTTTGTTGTCTTGTTTTTTATTGAAAAATTCCTAAAGATGTCTTTGGATGAAAAAGATCATTGGAAGTTCTTCAGAAAACAACGGTATGTATAATGTCATTGCAGTTTCTCTAAACAAGCTAATGGCCTTACTATTTTGCCTTGTTTAGAGCAACATCATCCTCAGTTTTGGAGCAACATCATCCTTACTATTTTGCCTTACCAACAGAGATCAATTTTCCTTTATTCGTTGTGATAATCATCTTTTTTTTCTTAGTTCTTCAGTTTTCTTCACTCTTACTAGCATTATTTTTCTCTTATCACATAGTAGTATATTTTAATACACATGAGAAGCTGTTGATGCTGGATTCTGCACAACGGTGGCGATCTCCTCCGCATACGGTGGTTGGTGGCTTCACGTCTCTGCGTCTCCGCACCGGGAGGTGTCTTTGCAAAGACATTTTGTTGTCTAAATTATTATTAGAGCTTAAAATAAGAGGACAACAATATTAGAGTTTAGTCAAACTGAAAAGCATAGCTAACCTGAGGGATGGAAACCCATATTTATAGAATACTGCACAGAAAGCTCAGGAGCCCAGAGGCAAACCCTAATTGCTGGTGGCCTTCGCTTATTTAGGCAGAAGTTATTGCATGAACAGTTAATGTGATTGTGGTGAGATCTTTTCTCATTATGGTGCTGCTACTTCTTTAGTATGTCTGATAGGAGAGGGACAAAATTAAGGTTTAGTTTCGACCCACGAGCACGAGTGTGAGTTTGGTTCCGTGGAGGGTCTACTTGGAGTAGTGCATGGGAACCACCTGAATGACTCAGTGTTTGTTGCAGATTGTCTTATCATTCTTCTGAGGTCGACCAACCTATGAGAGCTTGGTTCCTAATTAGCCAGGGCGGTGGTTGATGGGGATAATGCTACGAATTTCCAAGGGAGCTCGATACTAGACTAGATCGGCACTAGTCTTGACCATAACATAAGCAAACCTCATTTTCTTAGCAAATTGTTGTGTTTAGCGTTATGCAAAATCTGTTATTTGTATTTAGTATTAATTATAATATAATAACCCCCTCCATGGGTGGTCTCCATCTATTACTTGAAAAGTTTTTTTCTCATGATTGTCTCCTTGTGTTGTATGTTGTTAGCTAGAAGTGAAGTTACTATAGGATTATTATTTATGCCAATTTAATTCGAATCTTCCACATTATCAAAAGGGTGCATCCAATGAAAATGAAAGTCAAATCATATTGGACTAATCCATTCAGAAAACTATAGTGCAACTTCAATAAACTCCAGCACATATTGGGCACACATACACCTAAATTGCCTATTCTCCTTGACATGGAAAAATGTTGTGCCATGCCTTCCATAAGAAATTTATAATTTTGTGGTAGTTTAGCCAGCTGAAGGAGCACCAACATTTTGCAAGTTGTTTCTTAATCTCAAAGTAACCTGCCTTGACTGAATAGTTGTTTGCAAGATTTGGAGGCCATCAAATCTTGTCTGGTCCTACACTGCAAAGGAGTTTGTAGAACCTTAATAGCATATTAGGAGTGAAGACACTTCTAACCTCAGCCAAGTCCCACCATAAATATCCATGGGGTCTTGATCTAGTAAACTATAGGCCTTTTACCACTTTACCCCCACAAAAGATTTCGCGAAATGAATCTGACACAAAATTCAACACCAAAATATATGGTTAACGCATTTAAATAAGTGGTTACTTATGTTATTAACTGTAACATCCCTGTTTCGTTAATTTCGGTTTACGAAATTAACTAACGATTTATTATTCGATTAGATGATAAATCGAGTCATGGATATGATGATTTCGTGAAAGCAATGTTTAATTTCTCAATCATAAGAAATACACGCAATTTATTCGAATTGTGTGCGTCGTTAGGGTAAAATAGTCATTTCGCCTCATATCGAAGATGTACCATTTGATGAAGTAATAAATTGGGTCCTGGTCATGGTAGGATCATGGGAATGGTAGTTAAATTTCTAAGTTATATGAATTGATGAGTGCTTGATGGATTAGAATGGAACTAAGTGAGAAATTAAGGAATTAAGAGCATTATCGTCTTTTCCACTCACTCAACATTTCCCTCAGCTCATAAATATAGCATAACACACACACACCCCTTTTATTCACTTCATTTTCTGAGTTGGAGAGAAAAGAGAGAGAGAGAGTAGAGAAAGAGAGTAAGGTGGCGAAGAGGAAGAAGAAGAGGAGAGGGAGGAATCCTCAATGCATGTAAGTGATTCTTTCACCATCCTTCACCATTTTCAGTTCCCTTTCTAATGGCTCTAGTTTTGTTAGCTCATTTCCCCTCCTTCACATTCTACCATTTTGAGAGCTTGAAGCTCAATCTTGAACAAATCTGAATTTCTTGTCATGCATGTTGTTCTTGAGAAACAAGGGAATAGATTCTTGCAATTTGAGAAGCTACATTGTGGTTGGAAGCAAGTTCAGTAGCTAAGGATCTTTAATTTCGAATTGGAGCTAAATGGATGGTGTTATGGTGGCTGGTTTCGAATTTAGAAGAGCTTGGGTTCGATTTTGGAGCTAAATTTCGTAGTCCTTGATGGTTGGAATTGAAGATACCAACTCAAAGCGAATTCTGCTTGAAACCCGTTTGGAACCATCTCTGGTATTTCCTTCATAAGTCTTTACACAGACATCATTTAAAGTTCATTTTTATTTCATTAGAAACTAGACACAAAATCCTTCCGTTTAGGCACAAGAACCACTTAAGTTGACTGAGTATTTTGGGAGAAATATGATTTACAAGTTTTACTTTTGAATCAGGGTCAGTTTTGTATCAGTCACAGTGTTTTAGCCATAACTCCCTGAATACTCATCATATCAGTGTGGGACTTGAACCATATGAAAGTAGACAAAATTATCTACACATTAGGCACTGGTTTGAAAGGTTTTGATTAAGAATCTAATTAGTTATGTTTGTTGCAAAACAGCTCACAGATGCTGCCAAACCGGTCTTTGGAGTTCGTTGACGCGTTCTAGAAGTTGGGGTTAGATCGGAGTAAAAAGGGAATTACATTGTGGATTCGAGATGCAATTGGGGAAGCTTCAGTAACTCGACACGTTTGGGGATCCCTAAGGGGTCAATTTGATGTTCCTAGAAGTAATAAATTCGAGTACGGGGATTGTTCGTGCTGTTCCGTGCGATTGTTAAAGTCTCGTTGTTGTTGTTGTGTGCGATTTCATCGCGAAAGGTGAGTTCTATACTGTTGCATGTTCTGTTTTGTGTCGAAATATTGTTGCATGTTCTGTTTTGTGTTCAGTCGTGCATTTTTCGAGTCAAAACCGTTTTACGAGAATTATGTTTCCAATGAGGAACTATAAGGTTGATTGATTGACGATATGAATGTTGATTGATTGATATGTTGGTTGTGTGTTGATTGATACATGAATTATGTGGACTGTTATTATGTACTGAATGACTGTTTTGAAGTTGGATTAAGATTGGGTTATGGGTTGGACGCGATAGGAAAAGCGAAACGGAACGAAATAAGCGATTTGTGATTTTGCTACAGGCAACACGGGTCGTGCTACCCTTGGCACGGGTCGTGCCAACCTTTCTGGTTGACTGAAATTACATTTCCAGGCAGCACGAGTCATGCTAGGTATGGCACGGGTCGTGCCAGTTTTTCTGTTCCCGGTTACCAAAATTCGTTTCGTCACTCCTTTCGATTCCAAACCTCTTCTAATCTTCTTCCCAACCATCCCTCATGTTATGGAACCATTGATACTCTGTTTTTGAACATGATTGCAAGGTTTAAAATGAATTGTTTTTGGAAGTCATAATTGTTTCAAAAACCGTAAAGTAGTATACGCGAGAGGACATGGCTTATGTTTAAGGTTATGGAACTATATGTTCGATCAAGTTTATGTTTATGTATTAACATGAATGACATGTAATGAAAAGGGATGAATACATATTTTCATCAAAGACTCTTGAGGTTTAAATATATAAATTATATCGAATACAGAGGACTACCCAACGCGGGTATTATATAAAAGACGGCCCAAAGCGGGTGGATATATAAATTATATCAAATGGATGGGTGACGACCCAGTAGATTAGTATACTAGGGGAGGGGAAGTCATGAGCCCCAGAACCTAGGCCTCAGAGGTTTGAAGCTAGTGGAGAGGTTCGAAGGTAAAGGCAGAGCTTTTACCGGAGATGTACTATGGCATGAAAGGAAAAGATATATGCACGTAAGACCTATATGGACTACGATTAAAGGAAAATGAATAAATAAACCGAGAGAGTTAGTAAGGGGTCTCGATAGGACTCACTAAGATTTGTAATCTCACCCTTTATATGTTGATGTTTTTCAAATACGCAGGGAAAGAACAAAGCGAGAAAGCATGGTTAGATGAGGCCTTATGGAGAACCCGAAGACTTAGCTTTTGTCTTCATTTTGTTTCTCCTAGTCTTAATGTAATTTCGATGTTATGACTTGTACATGTATTAAAAGTTGTAAATCGTTTCCGCTATTGCTGTACTTGATATTGAATAATAGGGATTAAGATTGATCACTTGATGAGTTATATCAAGTTTTTAATTTTGTTCAATATCCAAATACAGGAATTTTACTCTGATATATACAAATTGTGCATTTTAGTATTTCTACTTGTTAGAAATATTAGGTTGTGACATTAACCATCAACATAACTTCGTATTAACTGCAAAATTGAACACGATTAACTACGATTATCAAGTGTTCAAATCGGTATGATTTAAACACCTAAACTTTGTAGTAAATCGCATTCAAATTGATTGTTAATAAAATTACATTGATAGTTAATGAGCTCCGATACCTAGTATACCCATTACCCATTCACTGAACTTAATATGGCTAGCATCAGGTCAATCAGCCAATCACTACTCAAAATAAGGTAGCCAAATGCAAATTGTTCATAAATAATTAACTTAAAAGTAATTTAGTATCAATCCAGATAGAGTCTTGTTCTTGACCAATTCTTTAGAAAACACCTATTGAAAATATCTAGTACTCAAAATAAGGTAGCCAAATGCAAATTGTTCATAAATAATTAACTTAAAAGTAATTTAGTATCAATCCAGATAGAGTCTTGTTCTTGACCAATTCTTTAGAAAACACCTATTGAAAATATCTAGTACTTTGTGCTGTCCCCAATAGAACATTCCACCCATCCGCATGCAATCGCAAACAAACAATATGTTCCTTACTGTTCTGAAGTCGAACGCGGCCCAGTCTGGAACACTTACTCTTCACTATCTTCAGCATCTACAACAAAAGTAAGACATTCTACAACATAACTAACAACATCTCAATATCTAACTGCACATAGGAATTTCCCTTCTATAATTTGTTATGTTGGACTGTAGCGGAGATGCTGCTCGTAGAAATTGATCAGCTGAAACATACAAAAAACACGAGCTTAATAGGCTTACGAAGCAACGCGAAATTTAAAAGGGAAGGGAATAATCAAATTTAACAAAGCTAAGAGATAGGAGATTACCACATGCGGATTGTGTGTTTTGAGATATTTGTTATCAACCATAACTTGTGAACCATCAGCCCTATAAAGTTAACAAGATCAGCTTTATATTCAGAAGTATATATAAGCCACAAATGAAAAATAATAGGAATGTACCTATTCTTTATACAATTCAGGTTACTTAGCTTGGAAATTACTTCAACATTAATATATTCTTAGATGACCATAATGATTTTTGGACTCTCCAATTGTTCTCAGAATCAACAAAACAGACCTACTAATGCTAAGTTAATTTAACCAAAAACTAACAAGTAAAGACACATTATAGATGGAAACACGATTCCTAATTCACACATTTCTTTTCAGGACTCCCAATCTATGAAGCACCGACACAGACACGACACTCACACGTAGACACCGGTAATAATTTGAAAAATGGGAGTAATTGAAATGTCGGTGTCTATGTCCGAGTCCGACACGTGTGAAACAAATGCAACTGTGAAATAAGGTATAGCAATAAAACTTACAGTTTTAGTTGAGAAACTAACCTCATAGCCACGAAGGTAACTAAAACTTCCTGCTGCATGGTGCCGGTTACTGAAGCTGAATAGCCTACTGGCTTTACAATCTTGATAATATTGCCGAGAGGCTTAGGACGTTCAGTCTTCAGAACTGTGCTGGTTACTGAATCAGAAATGTGGGTTTGTGTCAGCTCAACAGTACCAAAGGGTGCCACATTTGGTCTTTGTGTACTACCGAGCTTGACAGCTTCTAAATCTTGCTTGAACCTCTTCACAGAACCAGATTTTCTTCGTTTGGCTCCTCTGCAACGACCACTTTGATCTGGTTCCGTGCTAACTCCATTTGATTGAGCATAAAGGTTACAATTATCTGCAGGAGACTTAAATTCTTGAGACTGTACTCCGTGCTTATCCGAATCATTTCCATTGCTCGTTGTAGATTTAAGTTCACTAAGCTTAGGATCATAATCATTTTCTTCATTCCTTTGAATAACTACTTCTGAAGGATTTGCAGACTTATTATCATTAACCTGTTTGGCTGATCCAATAACGCTGCCATCACCGTTATTTTCTACTTCGTCAGCAAAAAGCACGGTCTGAGGAAAAGCAGGAATATCAGGAATGGTAGGATCATTGAGAGGAGGAGGAGCCTGTGAATGGTTTTCAGTGGTACTAGTTGGAAACTGTCTAAGGCTGTAAGGAGTCGAAGAACGCTCCAGCCTCTTCTTGAGTTGAGCGTGATGACCCACATTCTTACGCCTCCGCTTCCGAAGCTTTCCAGATCTCAAGCTTCAAAACAACGAAGATACAAATATTCGTAAACAAAAGTGTTAAAGAAAATTCCAGTCATTAAGTCCATCTAGTTTTGGACAATCATAGTCTTTAACCTATCCTTGTTCACAACCCCTTTATAAATCATAGCAAACGCGACACATACAAAACAAAAATTGAAATATGTCGCTCATCCTTACACATAATTAACCGGTGTTTTAAAAACCGGACGTTTCAACCGTTTGAATCATGAACCGATAGTGTCTACGGTTCGGTTATTTCAACAGTTCAACTACAGTTTCATCCAGATTCAAGCGGCTTAACGTGATTGAACCATGACTTGAGGTCAAATCGGTTTGATATTCAGTTCGATTTTCAAAACATTGTAATTAACACGTGGTATAAAGTAAAAAAGAAAACATTCTAGAAAACAAGAAAATACCTCTCCTCAAAAGCCTCAACAACATCAGGAACACCATCTAAATTTTCAGGAGGCTCCCATGTATTGGCTGTCTCAGGCCATCCATACCTTCATTCATAAACAAACATACAAACAAGCAAACAAACAAAAATTATTTATAACATTTATAATATAAAAAAATATATATATTTGTCCCTTTTCCCTTCAATTTTATGACAATCCAGCCAAAGAATAAGAATAAAAGCAAAAGGGGCACTCACCATTTGATGAGGTACTGCACTTTACCCTGCATTTGCAACATTCAGACATTTACATCGTCATCATCATCAACAGCAACAAAAACATAAACAAAAAAACATAGTCAGGCCAAAGAAGAAATTAAACCAAACAAAAAAACACATAAAAAATTGAAAAAAAAAATAAAAAATAATAATAAATAAAGAAAATAAGAAACTTTACCTTGCGAACCCTTTTGCGACGAATAGCTTCAACTTCAAAGAAGCCATCACCAAGACCAGGACCATCACCAAGTAAAGGAAAAGGAATCTCATCTTCATCATCATCTTCATCCTCATCATCGTCTTCATCTTCAGCTTCTGAATCTTCCATTTGGGTTTCAATAGTTTCAATTCTCTGTAGCTCCTTTTCAGTAAAAGAAGTATCTTTGTTCACATAATCAGCAGTCACTTCACTTCCGTCAACAAAATCGACGGCAGAAACATCGTTCGGGGAATCCGAGGTTGTCTTCCTCTTCATTCCAGCAAGCACGAAGGGGAAAACGAAAAGGTGTGTGTGACTGTTTGTTAATGTAAATCAAAAAAATCAATCTATGCAAAATCCATCACTTTGCTGTTATATTAAAAAATACCTCTTTCCCCTTTCGCCCTTTATTACCTTTCTCTCTCTTCTTTTTATTGCTTTCATTTCCCTCTTTTTTAATATTAAAAATACTCCAAAATTAGATCATTCATTTTTTTACTCTTTTTTTGGTTTTTTTAATTATGAGAAATGATAATTGGTACGAAAACGAAATGCACGAAAGTTGGTGATAGGTTAGTATGTCATTTATTTCTCGGATAAACTATTTAATATGCTATTCTTACATTTCTTATTCGTACTAAATAGGATAGGATAGCTCTTTAATGATTTGGTTTTCCCTCTTCGCCCGCCAATTGTTATATCCAAAATGTTTTTTTTTGTTTGGTGCTTTATTTTATATTTATTTTTTTCCTTATTTCTTTATTTATATGCATATAGCCAAACACCGTAGTTATTATATTATAAAATATTATAATATTAGAATGTGTAGTGCACATACACACAAATTTATGATTCAAAACAATTCATGTATATGTTTTTTTTCTTAAGTTTGGAATATTTTTTTGAAAATAATTTAAAATAATAAAATAAAAGTATTCCAAATTTTGACTATTTTGTTGGTCTAGGGGTCTTTGACCCCGCTCCGGTGTCTAGAGGAAAGGGTCATTGAATAATTCAGACCATTGAATAATTCAGAGTTCAGCCGGGAGGTAAGTAAAGTCTGACTCCAATTTTCCACCACCAAGAATCGAACCTGGGTAATAGCGGAGTCCGGAATTTTGACTATTTTGTAATTATTTGTTTGAATAATATCATTAATGGCATTAAAAAAGATGACCAAATAGGGAATTCTGTAAAAATAAATAATAAAATAATATAATTGAAAATAAAAATAGAATAGATAGATATAGAATTTGTGTTAGTAATTTTTCTTATAAAAAGAAATCAATTTTTTCAATCGTAATTAATATGAGTTTATTTGTTCCACTTATTTTAAACATAAATATAAAATTCTGTTTTAGCATTAATATATTTAACAAATTAGAATACCATTAATATGAATAAAATATGTCCCTTTTGACCATGAATATAATATGTTGATATAAATATAAAATGGTGGTTTATAGTCCTAATTAATGAGATCACATTTAAATATTAAATGAAATTCATCTTTTAATGCATCTAAATACTATAATACTCATTTAATAAAATGGTGGTTATGATAATTTTGCTTATACAAAGAAATCAAATTTTCAATTGTAATTAGTGTTTATTTGTTCCACTTATTTTATCGTCAAAAAAAATTGTTCCACTTATTTTAAACATATGTATAAAATTCTGTTTATATTCCTTTTTTTCACAAATTTGAATACCATTAATATAAATATAATATGTCGACCATGAAGTGATATAAATATAAGTAAAGGCCCAAATTCGTCTCTCACAATTTCCTCATGGTATAATTTGGTCCCTGACAGTTCTTTCAGGATGCATTGGTCCCTGACAATTCCAAAATTAGACACGTTAATTCCTCCGTCTATTGAGTCGTTGGCAGCACAGGTAATGTCTCATACGTGGAACGTTAAGTGCCACGTTGTCACGTCAAACGCCACGCCAGTGAGTATTTTGGGCCAAATAAGTCCCTGACGTTACAGATTTGAAAATTTTTTAAAAAGGGACAAATCAGTCCCTGATTGTTTTGGGACAAATTGGTCTCTGAGTCACAAGGTGAGTCGTATCTGGTTTTCAAAACCAGAAAACCATTTTAGAGTTATTTCACAGAGAGAGAGAGAGAGAGAGAGAGCAGAAGAAGAAAGACAAAAAAGTATGAGAGAAGAAAGAAGAGGGATGAAGCGACGTCGTAGAACGTCGCAGGTCGTAGGAAGGCGATGGCTCTTTACCATTTTCGCAAATGTTAGGTTTTATTATGTTCTTTCATTTTCTTCCACCATTTTCGTTTCTAATGAATAGGTTATTTAAGAGAAAAACCCTAATTTAAGAGGTTATTTACTTGTTTCCCTACTTATTTAAGAGAAAAACCCTACATTTTGCTCGTTCTCTCTCTCTCTCTCTCTCTCTCTCTCTCTCTCTCTCTCTCTCTCTCTCTCTCAGGTCTGTCCTTCTCTCTCTCAATGGGTGAAAAGTGATTTCTGGTTTCACAAACCAGAGATTTAAGGAAGAAGATGACTCATGGACCAATTTGTCCCAAAACAACCAGGGACTGATTTGTCCCTTTTTTTTTATTTTTCAAATTTGTAACGTCAGGGACTTATTTGGCCTAAAAGAATCACTGACATGGCGTTTGACATGACAACGTGGCACTTAACGTGCCATGTAGGAGGCGTTAACTGTGCTGGCAACGGCTCAATGGATGAAGGGACTAACGGAATTGTCAGGGACCAATGTGTCCCGAAAAAATTGTCAGGGATCAATTTGTCCCACGAGAAAATTGTCAGGGACGAATTTGGGCCTTTACTCTATAAATATAAAATGGTGGTAACCAATGGCCCAGTGGCTTAATCTACTCTGAGACACGGGGGGTCGACCCAGTGCCTCCGGGTTCAATTCTCGCAGTGGACAAACTCGGTGTTGGACAGTGCGAAATTTGATCCTAAGCACGACTGGAGATTAGTCTTTCGTTGAAAGCGTTGGGACACTCAGTGGGTAGCCAGTGATGGTCCGAACAAAAAACAAAATAAAATGGTGGTAGTAACCAAAAAACTAATAATATAAAATAATGGTTTATACTCCTAATTAATGAGATCACCTTTAAATATTAAGTAGAATTCATATTTTAATGCATCTAAAAATTATAATACTCACCTAATGAAATATTTTTTTCATAAGCAAATACGAGTTATGATCGTCTCAAGTACTTGTTCTGTCAAGGCGAAGAGAGATAGTGACACATACAATAAAATAATAAATGCAATAAATGTTATTATATTTTTATATGTGTCATTCTCTCTCCTAGCTACTTGAAACAACAAGTACTTGGGAGGATCCTAACTCAGCAAAATAGTGGTTTATAGTAATTTTTCTTAAAAAAGAAATCAATTTTTCAATTGTAATTAATATGTGTTTATTTGTTCAACTTATTTTAAACATATGTATAAAATTATGATTTAATGTTAACTAGTACTATACCCGTGCATCCGCACGGGCTGATCGCGTTACGTGATACGATTACCTCAAATAGAAACATTAATTTGAAATCTCATTAATCTAAAATCAATTGTAAAATATAGATGATGACTTGCATACAGACAGGTGCTGTCGTGTTCTTTTATGAATGAGTTTAGACAGTATTTAAATAGTCTGAACATTACCCCGTGAAAATAAAGAAAAATTTAAAGTAGATAAAAAAGGAGTTTCAAATAAAAAATTGATAAATATTAAAACTAAAAATGTAAAAGTATCATTTAAAAACAATATGTGCATTTAATTTATCCCGTGTATTTTTATATATCAGTGCAGTGTTTTTTATATATCAGTGTTGTTATCCCATGTTTTTTTTATATACCAGTGCAACTATCTCGTGTTTTTATATATATCATTGCAGTTATTCCTGTATTTTTTTATATATCAGTGTAGTTGTCCAGTGTGTTTTTAGGTATTCGTGACAAATATTTGTTGCGTGTGTTTTAAATATTAATCAGTTTAAATAGTCATTAAACCTTCTAGTTTTTTAGATAGTAGTTTTCAAAAATTATAATTATCAATGGAAAATATTAATCCCGTGTTTTTTTATATATCACTGCAGTTATCCCCGTGTTTTTTATATATCAGTGCAGTTATCTGGTAGTTTCAATTGATTATTTTAGTTGATAGTAGATTATAGTAGATAGTAAATTTGTTAGATAGTAGATTATCAATAAAAAATAATTGTTTTAAATATTAATTAGTAATTTAAATAGTCATTAAGTCTGCTTATTTTTTAAATAGTAGGTTTGTAGTATAGGCTTCAAAAAATTTAATTATCAATGACAAATATTAATCTCGTGTTTTTTTATATATTAGTGCAGTTATCTCGTAGTTTCAATTGATTATTTTAGTAGATTATAGTAGATATTAAAAGAGAGATAGTAGATTATCAATAAGAAATATTATTTTAAATATTAATTAGTAGTTTAAATAGTCATTAAATATTATAGTAGTTTTCCAAAATTATAATTATCAATGGTAAATATTAATTATAAATTGTCAAAAAAATTTATAAATATCAATGAAATATTAATCCCGTGTTTTTTAATTATAAATTGTCAAAAAAAAATTATAAATATCAATGGTAAATATTAATCCCGTGTTTTTTTATATTTCACTGGAGTTATCCCGTGTTTTTTTAATTATCAGTGCAGTTATCTCGTCGTTTCAATTGATTAATTTAGTTGATTAGTAGATTATAGTAGATAATAAAAGTTAGATATTAGATTATCAATAAGAAATATTTGTTTTAAATATTAATTACTAATTTAAATAGTCATTAAGTCTTTTTGTTTTTTAGATAGTAGGTTTATAGTAGTAGTCTTCAATTTTTTTAATTAAAGTAGTGTTTGTATAAATTTAGAAATTTAGTTAAAAGAATTAAAGTGGAGTGATAAGAGAAAGAGAATAATTATTTATTGGAAAAGTAAAGTAAAAGGAAAAAAAGGAAGAAAGAGAGTGTAAAAGAAAAGTGAAAAGGAGGAAAGAGGGTGTAAAAAGAAAGAGAAAAAAGGAAGAAAGAGAGTGTAAGAGAAAAGTGAAAAGTAAGAAAAAGAGTGTAAGAATAAAGAGGAAAAAAAAAGAAATAGAGTGTAATGACATTTTTACACTCAAAAATTTGAGGTATCTTTTAGATTATTTATGTACTTTTAATACTTTTTTGACAAAAGAAATTTGTTATGATTATTTATGTACTTTTAAAAGATACCTATATATTACACTCTCTTTATATTACACTCTCCTCGAGGCAATCAAGGTGGGTAATATATTGCCTCGAGGAGAAATTTGTTATGATTTTTTATTTTGACAAAAGAAATTTGTTATGATTATTTATGTACTTTTAATACTTTTTTGTACTCACTTCGTTCTTATTTAACTTAATTGATTGACGTTTATTTAACATATTTTGACAATAAAATCGATCTATGCAAAATCCATCACTTTGCTGTTTTATTAAAAAATACGCTCTTTTTACCATTCTCTCTCTTCCTTTTTTTTTGACAACCTTCTCTCTCTTCCTTTTATTGCTTTCATTTTCCTCTTTTTTAATATTAAAAACACTTCAAAATTAGAATATACATTTTTTACATTTTTTTTTTTTTAATTATGAGAAATGATAGTTGGTACGGTAACGAAATGCACGAAGGCTTCGATGATGGGTTAGTTTGGCATTTCTTTCTCAGGCAAACAGTTTAATACATTTTTCTTACTTTTCTTATCCGTACTCTTTAATCATTTGGCTTTCCCTCCTCGCCCGCCAATTGTTCTTTCCAATTTTTTTTATTTGGGTTTTGGTGCTTTGTTTTATATTTTTTTCTTTATTTCTTTATTTATATGCATACAACCAAACACCGTAGTTATTATATTATAAAATATTATAATATTGGATGTGCAGTGCGCAGACACAAAAATTTATGATTCAAAACAACTCATGTATTTGTTTTTTTTTAAACTTGGAATATTTTTTTGAAAATAATTTAAAATTATAAAATAAAAAGTATTCCAAATTTTGACTATTTTGTAATTGTTTGTTTGAATAATATCATTAATTTAAAAAAGATGACCAAATAGGGAATTCTGTAACGATAAAAATAATAATATAATATAATTAATAATAAGAATAGAATAGATAGATATAGAATTTGTGTTATAATTTTTCTTATAAAAATAAATCAAATTTTTAATTGTAATTAATATGAGTTTATTTGTTCCACTTATTTTTTTGTATCGAATTTGTTCCACGTATTTTAAACATAAGTATAAAATTTTGTTTTAGCATTAATATCTTTAACAAATTAGAATATCATTAATTAAGCCGGTGCATATGGAAAAATACCTAGTGAGAGATGTCAACCCCTCAAATGGATCTCAGTACCCTGGGATATTAGTCTCTACAGTTATGCGCGCAATGAATACACATTGGTTTACCAAAAAATAAATGTCCTTTTTGACCATCAATGTAATAGGCTGATATATATATATATATATATATATATATATATATATATATATATATACTCCTAATTAATGAGATCACGTTTAAATATTAAATGGAACTCGTTATTTAATGCTTCTAAATACTATAATACTCATTTAATGAAATGGTGGTTTATGGTAATTTTTGCTTATAAAAAGAAATCAAAATTTCAATTGTAATTAGTTAGTGTTTATTTGTTCTTCTTATTTTAAACATATGTATAAAATTATGTTTTAATTTTGCTTTTTTACACAAATTTGAATACCTATGAATATAATATGTCATTTTTGACCATGAATATAATATGTTGATATAAATATAAAATGGTGGTTTATACTCTTAATTAAATGAGACCACCTTTAAATTTTTAATAGAACTCATCTTTTAATGCATCTAATTGTTATAGTAGTCATCTAATGAAATATTGGTTTGTAGTTGTTTTTGTAAGAAAATAGTGGTCTATAGTAATTTTGCTTAAAAAAGAAATCAATTTTTCAATTGTAATTAATATGTGTTTTTTTGTTCCACTTATTTTAAACATATGTATAAAATTCCGTTTTAGTATTAATTTTTTTCAAAAATTAGAATACAATTAATATGAATGTAATAATTTTTTCTGATTATAAATATAATATGTTGATATAAATATAAAATTGTGGTTTATACTCCTAATTAATGAGACGACCTTTAAATATTAATAAAGGGAACTCATCATTAACGCATCTATATATTATAGTACTCAATTAATGAAATGGTGGTTTATACTCCTAATTAATGAATACAAATGATTCAAATTTTTATCATTAAATATAATATATCTTTTTTGGCCAGGAATATAATCAGGGTATTATAGCGGTTGAATCAGTGTAAAGATCATCTCCATTAATTATATAAATAAATATTTATAATTAATGCTTAAAATGAGAGAGTTCACATTTAATAAAGGATAACCAATAAATTTAATTCTAGTAATAAGGGTAAAACTAGAGAGAAAAATAGAATGTTAAGTTATTATAAACTAGAGAGAAAAATAGAATGTTAAGTTATTCTAAAAAATCACCTTTTTTTAAAAAATAATCGCTTATAACGATATGTTGTTTGTTTGTTTGTTACAGATTCTTAAAAAAATGAAAAGCTCAAAATAATCTAAAAATTGCTTCGTATGGGAAGCTGTTTTGAGTAGTTTCTCATAAAAATCAACTTTTTAAGAATGATTTTTTTTAAATAAGTGAATTTCAGTATGTTACACAAACACAAAACAACTTCTCATTTTCTTAAGAATCTCTAAACTATTTAACAATAAAATCACTTATTTTTTAATCCATAACAAACGGGCCATAAACTAACTGAAAGTGCTATAAACTAATTGTACCAAACACTTACCACGAGTTTATTCAATATAAGTTAGCACAAATGCCAAGCAAAGCCTATATATTATCCACCAACATATCTCTACATCGAAATTGAGATTTGAACTCATGTCCTTAGACACGTCCTCACCAATTAGATCGACATTTGTTGGCTAAATGAGTAACTTGTTAGGATTTGATTTATGATTATTTATATACTTTTAATACATTTTTGTACTCACTTTGTAACATCCCTAATTTTTAAAATGTGACTCACGGGGATTATAAATAATTTCTTAGACGAGTGAAATAATAATTCGTGAATCGGATATGGGATAGTCGAGAAAGCAACGTTTAGTGGATAAACCATAAAAAATTAAGGTGCAAGTTAGAGAGAGCTTGGGAAAAAATAACGGTTTAGAATGAATTAATAAGTCACGGGTATTTTGGTCTTTTCCCAATCAATTAAACCCTCAGCTGAACAATACCTTTACTCACTC
Organism: Astragalus membranaceus; assembly: GCA_039519185.1. Taxonomy (NCBI): domain Eukaryota; kingdom Viridiplantae; phylum Streptophyta; class Magnoliopsida; order Fabales; family Fabaceae; genus Astragalus; species Astragalus membranaceus. Next base: position 10,769,984 of record CM076846.1, read on the forward strand.
CCACACCCTCATTCAGCAAATTGGAAACAAAATTGGAGAAGTGAAAATGAGAGAAAGGAGAATTTAAGTGAGAATTGCTCATAAGGGCAAAATGGTCATTTCCTTCTCTAAAACACCACAGCCCTTAACCCAACTGATTTCAACTCTCTTGCCACTCAAACCAGAAAGCTAAATTTCAGAATAGAAGAATAGAGAGAGAGAGAGAGAGAGAGAGAGAGAGAGAGAGGAGAGAAGGGGCGAAGAAGAGAAAGGAAGAAGAGGGGGGAAGACCAAGCTCAAAGGTGGATGCATGTATGTTCTTCTTTCTCCATTTCCTCCCATTTTTCATTCTCTATCTAATGGTGCCAACATGGCAACATCAAAACCTGATTCTCCTTCATTCTCATCATGCCATTTTCGAATTTTGAAGCTCAAGGTTGAGTTTTCCACTCTTTGAAACATTGCATGTGCCTTTTGGACCTTGGGAGTGATTCTCAGCAACTTGGTGAAGCTACATGGTGAGTAGGAACACCTTGGAAGGAATGACAGTAGCAAAGAAGCTCAAGTTTCGAAATAGGAGCTGCTGATTTCGTGCGGGAGCGGTTTGGACGATTACGGGGATTGTTCGAGTGGTTTCGGTTTGGTCGTTTCGAGCAAAGACGTGAATTCTCGGGGATTCGTCAAAGCGGTGAGTTTTACTCACGATTAGGGATTTAATTGTTGTTCTAGAAATATTACATGTTCAGTTCTATGACGAATTCTGAATTCGAAACATTTATCGAGTCGAAAAACCGTTTTTCTAAAATATTGTGTTTTACGGTTTTTACTATATATATATATATATATATATATATATATATATATATATATATATATATATATATATATATATATATATATATATATATATGTTATATTGATTGTTGATTGAATGTTTGGACTGGAATTCGCTGGATATATTATCTGTTTGGAGGTTGAATTAAGATAGGACTACGGATTGGATTCGATTGGAAAAGCGAAACGGATTAAAACGAAATGAAATTCTGAATCTGTGCAGGACGCACGGATCGTGTGCCCCTGGGCACCGACCGTGCGCCCTCTTCTGTTTTCCTGCGAAAATTAAAAAGATGCACATAGACCGTGCGCCCCCGGGCACGGGTCGTGCGCATGCTTCTGTTAGCGGACGCCAAATTTTCGTTTCGTCGCTCCTTTCGATTCCAAACCTCTTTTAATCTTCCTTCCAACCAATTGTGATGATATTACTTTGATAAAATCATTGTTTTGAAGTTGTTCAACATGATTTTGAGAAAAGGTTTTGGAAAACTATAATCGTTTGAAAAACCGAAAAGTAGACCGCGTATGAGTATATGTTTTTGAATAACAAAACAGATTACATGTCCAACTTGGTACTGTATTATAACGCCAGATGTCTAGTATCGTATTCATCAAAACGGATTATAAAACAACGATAGATATAGGTTATATCGGGTATAGAAGTCGGCTCAATGCGGGTGTGGTATATAAATATATCAAGTTGGGTGACGACCCAACAAGTAGCATACTAGGAAGGGAAGGTCATGAGCCCTCACCCTAGGCCCTGAACGTTAGGGAAAGTAATAGCGGGGGTTATCAGGATTGTGGTTGTTTGCACGGTCGATGTATGCTGCAATAGGTGCACGATTCGCCGAAATTGTGGGTGTTTACACGGTCGGTGTTTCGTTTGGTAAGCTAGTAATTATAAATTAATTTACGAGGCTTAATAATATATAATGGTACTTTATATACCGAGATTGTGGCTGTTGCACGGTCGGTAATGAGCTAAGTATATTTGGGGCAAGTAGTTTATAAATTAACTACGTTGCAACGGTTTTATAAATGAACCGAGTGATAGTGAGGGGGCACGGTAGAACTCACTGAGATATGTTATGTCACTCTATCATTTTTGTGGTTTTTACAGAGAAACAGAGGAAGCGAAAGACAAGGCGACACGAGTAGGTGACGTGCTTACGGAGATGCCAAAGACGTGTAGTCTTGATATGTCCGATTGTTCTTCTTTTATTGTTCTGTTTTGGTTATGTAACTTATACTTGATATGAGTTGTATGAACCTTCTCTATTTCTCTGGTTATGATATTGAACAATTGGGTTTGTATTCCTTTTGAGTGGTGAATCAAGTGAACCTTTATGGAATTTAAGACTGAGGAATCCGAGAAATTACGTTTAGTTATCAGAAAAATTTAGTAGGTTCAATATCTATCAGAGCAGTTCGACCTAGTCGGACTTAGATGTCAAGAGTCTTTTACGTCTTCTAAGTCTGATTCTTCTTAGTATGCTATTAGACATTGAGCCTGATCAACTTAATACTTTGTGCATATTTCGCAGAATCATAGCTGGAAGAGGTAGGAGAAACCCACCTATTGATCCTCATCAAGAATGGATGTAAAATGTCATCGAAACTCAACAAAGATGATGAATGACATGATGCTAATGCTGCAGGAACAGATGACTCAAATGGCTCAAATGCAGCAGATGCATCAAGTGCCCCAACCACAACCGAATGAGCCAGTCAATGTACCACAACTTGAGGATCCTAACAGGATGTCCTTCCGATTTCTGAAAATGAAACCTCCAATCTTCAAAGGAGGATCCGACCCAATGAAAGCTCATTTCTGGGTGGATACCATGGAGAGGAAGGATTTCTGGAAGGACAAGCGAAGGGGTAATGAATCAACCTCTTCCAACCCTAGACACAAAGGAAATTCTGACAAAGGAAAGTAGGTACAGACCAATGATTCTTCAAGGCCTAACAAGTGTTCTTTCTGTAAGAAGTATCATCGGGGAAAATGCTAAGTTGTGCCAAATCAGTGTTACTTTTGCAAGGAAGTGGGCCATTATGCAAACGATTGCCCGACGAGGAAAGCTTTCTTAGAATCTCCTGATGCTCCAAGACTGGCTCGAGTCAACACCTTAGACGCTCAAACTATCAAGCCTGATGATAACCTTATAAGGGGTACAGGTTCTATATTCCATCACTCTGTTAATATATTGTATGATTCTGGTGCTACTCATTGTTTTATCTCAGAAGCATGTGCTGAACGGTTAGGATTAACGGTATCTCCTATATCCGAACCAATAACCATTCGTACGGCTGCAAGGGGTCGTGTTCGAACCCAGTCGTTATGCCTTAACTGTCTACTTACCATAGGAAGTAGAAATTTTGTTGTTGATTTTATCTGTTTGCTTATGAGGGGAATGGAGATTGTCTTGGGAATGAATTGGATGACTACCAACCATGTTACTATTGACTGCTTCAACCGTACCATTGGGTTTCCTTCTGAAGTGGTGGAACATTCACAACCTAGAACTGATAGTGTTATTTCTTTCACTTCAGCCAGCCAGTCTCTATTTCAAGGTGCGGAAGCTTTTGTTGTTATATTATCTACATCAACTGAAGCTGGATTGGATTTATCGTCTGTCCGGGTTGTTAATGAGTTCTTAGATATTTTTCCTGATGAAGCTTCCTCTTTACCTCCAGATCGTGAGGTAGAATTCTCTATAGATTTGGTGCCGGGTACAGGCCAATATCTATAGCACCTTACAAGATGTCTCCTCTTGAAATAAAGGAACTAAAATCCCAACTTGAGGAATTAATTTCCAAGAAGTTTATTCGACCGAGTGCTTCTCCATGGGGTGCTCCGGTATTGCTAGTCAAGAAGAAGGACGGAAGCATGAGATTGTGTATTGATTATCGTCAATTGAACAAAATTACCATCAAGAATAAGTATCTGTTACCAAGGATAGATGATTTGCATGATCAACTTCGAGGCGCTGCAGTATTCTCCAAAATTGATCTAAGGTCGGGAAATCACCAAATCAAAGTAAGAGCCTTAGATATTCCAAAAACCGCTTTCCGTACTCGATATGGACACTATGAGTTTGTAGTGATGCCTTTCGGTCTAACTAATGCTCCAGCGGTATTCATGGACTACATGAACCGAGTTTTTCATTCCTACCTGGATCAGTTTGTGGTTGTCTTCATAGATGACATCTTAGTATATTCAAAGACAATTGAGGAGCATGCTCAACATCTCCGCTTTGTTTTGAATGTACTCCGAGAAAATAAGTTATATGCAAAACCGTCGAAGTGTGATTTCTGGATGTCAGAAATAAAATTCTTAGGTCATGTGATTTCCCAGGAGGGAGTAGCAGTCGATCCTAGCAAAGTTGAAGTTGTGGTAAATTGGGAACGACCAACCTCAGTGAGAGAAGTAAGAAGCTTCTTAGGACTAGCAGGCTATTATAGAAGATTTATTCAAGGCTTCTCACAGTTAGTTCTCCCACTTACCCGGTTGACTCGCAAGGATCAGCCGTTTACATGGGATGCTGATTGTGAGGAATGTTTCCTCGAGTTGAAAGTTCGGTTAACTTATGCTCCAATCCTGATTCTTCCGGATCCGTCCCTGGGATTCCAAATTTACAGTGACGCCTCTGGGAAGCGTTTAGGGTGTGTTCTTATGCAGAATCAACATGTTGTGGCCTATGCATCTAGGCAATTGAAGACTCATGAACGGAATTACCCAACTCATGACTTAGAGTTGGCGGCTATTGTGTTTGCACTAAAGATTTGGAGACATTACCTTTATGGTTCTCGTTTCGAAGTTTTTAGTGATCACAAAAGCTTGAAATATCTGTTCGATCAAAAGGAACTGAACAACAGACAGAGAAGGTGGATTGAATTTCTGAAGGATTATGACTTCGAATTGAAGTATCATCCCGGGAAGGCTAATGTTGTGGCAGATGCATTAAGCGGGAAGTCTCTCCACACAGCAGAGTTAATGGTTTATGAGATGGCATTGTTAGAGTCTTTTAGAGACTTGAATCTCAAGGTAACAAAGAAAAGGAATCGATTAGTGTTACAGCATATTCGGATTACCAGTGTATTAAGGGATCAGATTCGTGCGGCTCAAGAGGTCGACGTGGAGCTGCAATCTCAGAAAGGATTACCAAATTTTACCAAAGACAGTGATGGTGTTATCTGTTTTAATGGTAGAATTTGTGTACCCAATAATGAAGACATCAAGAGACAGGTATTAGAAGAAGCTCATCGGAGTCAATATTCCGTACATCCTGGATCTACCAAGATGTATCGAGATTTAAAGCAGATGTATTGGTGGCCCGGAATGAAAGCTGATGTTGTTGAGTTTGTATCCCGATGCTTAACCTGTCAAAGGGTTAAAGCAGAGCACCAAAGACCTGCTGGTCAACTGCAACCTCTTGATGTGCCAGTCTGGAAATGGGAAGATATCTCGATGGATTTTGTTAAGGGCTTACCAAGGTCGCAAGCCGGTAATGATTCCATCTGGGTAGTGGTGGATCGATTAACTAAATCCGCTCACTTTATTCCCGTTCGCTCGAATTACAAAGTCTCCAAGCTAGCAGAGGAGTATGTAAAGAGTATTATAAGATTACACGGAGTCCCTACCAGTATTGTGTCGGACCGAGATCCTAAGTTCACCTCCAGATTTTGGAAAGCATTGAATGAAGCTTTAGGGACAAGGGTGCTTGTTAGCACTGCTTATCATCCTCAGACTGATGGTCAAACAGAGAGAACTATTCAGACTCTTGAGGACATGCTTCGGGCATGTGTGCTGGATAGTGTTTGCGCGTATGTTTTCTAGTCGCAATGTCAGTGCAAGTATACACGTCGTACAAGTAATAAAGTGGATAAAAATAAGAGATCGTTCCCACGAGGATTGATTTACTTTCAAAGCTCAAGTCTTTAAAACACAAGTGAAACAAGTAATAAATCGGCACTTAAAAGTTGATGTTAAGACTAAGAAAGTAGATAAAACAAGTAAACAAGAAGTGGTTGTGAATATGGAAGAGTATGAGTTGGATTGCTGCATGCAAGTAAATCTCCTCTAGTCAGACGTTATAACGTTTACACGTTGACACGTACAAATGCTATGTTGTATAGACATTATAACGTTTGAACGCTGTTGCAAAAGAGCTGTGCTTTTCAGTCACAAAACGTCAGAGCTTCAAGTACTAGAATTCCTATGTCTAGGTTCTAAGTAGGCCTACTCCTGTATTTTAAGTACCCACAGCAATGTCCTATGAACTATTATCCATTCTATGTCTAGACTTAGATAAAAATGCCTAAATGTCTTTAGTGCACCTTGTCATTCACATAAATCTTTGAGTTCTTTTCATAGACCATGTCTGTACCTATGAATCTACTTATTTTAAGTGGCCAAGTTCAAAACAAGTTTGGAAATATTAACATGCAAAGATTTAAAACGCATAAACATCAATACTTCATAGCATTAAACTAGAGGTTCATTACATGCAAAACAACAACCCAACTTCAAATGTTTAGCTCATGCTGAGCATCTTTACAGAAAGAAGAGGAGTTAAAATCCAAATACCGTACATAGAGAAAAGGAGACTAAACGCAAAAGATACGCCTAAGTAGCCTTCCTTCATGCACGCTGTAAAGACGTTACAACGTCTGAGCTTCACAGTGATGGTTGCGAATGGAAAATGAAAATTGGAGCTTGAGAAAATTTCAGATGATGAAGTCTGTGTCCAGAACTTCTCTAAAAACTATCTCTGAAAATGGAGGAAGCTGGATGATGAATGGATTGCCCCCCGTATGATGCCCTCTTGCCTTTCCTTTTGTAGAGAGAGAATAGCCAAGGTCAAAGGGGGTCACATGCTTGCTGATGTCACACCCCACCTTCCAAGCTTGCTTGTAGATTGATTCTGTTCTGAAATGACACCGCACTGCTACAGTGCGTCAGCCGCGTCAGCGTTGAGGAGAGAGAAGATCTTCTGCACTTCTGGATCTTTGACCATCATTTCTTGCGCGCCAAAAATAAGATATTTCTTTCTTGCTCTGCTGCCATTCTTCAGACGTGATAAGGGACGTTGCCACGTTCAGTTTACTGCACAAACACAAGAAGCATCAAAACGCTCATAAAGGCACCAATTGGTGCCAAAATGCATAGAATTTGTAATTTAGCCCCTTTCTAACTAAAAAGCAATAAACTAACAGAAACTTAATAGAAACAACCTACTATTGCCAGAGAACTTGCATGATTTAACTTTGAATAAGTATAAATAACTCATATAAATATGAGTTATCACACCCCCAAACTTAAACCAATGTTGGTCCTCAAGCAATCGAAACACTGCATATGAAAATATGCAAGAAATTAAATACGCCAGCAGTTTACACCCTGCTCACCCATTTGATCAAAAGTTATCCTCAAGGGGCTAATTCCTTCAGACTTACACTACACACTCACGCACCAATGCACAATTACATTCTAGATTCATTACTGCCCAAAGTGAGTGTGTGATCTCTGTATCAATTCTATTCCTAGCTAGGTTCAGAAGCTACCCTAGCCTATGAAAGAGTGGTTTCCATATGGTGAGAGTATAACATCTTTCAAAACAGAGAGTAGGCTAACATTTCCACATAAGACATGAGGGTTATTTTAAGTACGACAAAGGGTCTTAATTTGGGTGCTAGGACTAGATTAGTGCAAACTACTTTCCTGACTCACACAACGTAAAACACACAGAGGACTGCAACCCCTCATTACTGAGCAACTTTCATTTGATTCACTTCACTTTTGGTTTGGAGTTTTTGTGATTTTCTCCTTTTTGATCCTTTGGATTTGACAATTTTGGATTGAGATATTTGGGGTACCCAGTACTTGTTTCGGGAAATTGCAGCAAACACAGAGGACATGTGGATTTTTCCACTTATTTGAAACAACACACAAACACACACGGCATACGTTATAACGTTACGGGTAGACGTTACAACGTTGCACTCACACAACACATGCACTAATCATCCTACAGTCTTTGCACCCAGCCTTAGCACAACCTGATATACCCCCAAACTTAGTTTCTACTGCTATTCTAAGTTTTTAATCAAGTTTTACCATCACCATAGTCAACCAAAACTAGCTTTTGCGTCACATAGTCCCTAGCTAACTAGGTTTTTCTCAAAACAGAGTTTGTGTGGAAGCAGTAATCAATTCTATTTATCTAAGCATGCATCAGCTACTCACACAATTTCACACACAGTCATTCCTAGATTCAGCCCAAAGAGAAACATTTTTTTTATGATTACTAGAGTAGGGAAGTAAACTGATTTTTGCATTTGATTTTATGCATACACAAAACATAAAAATGATCCTCCCCCAAACAGAAAGATGAGCAGCGTCCCCACTGCTTACTGATTTTGAAGAAAAAAAAAATTTGGAAGAGGAACATTCATACACAATAGAAACAAACAAACTACTGACTACTAACTATCCAGACGTTGTCACGTCTGGACAGCTATTTATTTGTACTAAAATTACAAGCTATAACTATACTACTGCTAAAAAGAGGGCTAACTTACTTGTTCAGAACACCAGACCTGAGCCTTCCACTCTGTCTGGCTGGGATGCCTGCTTGAGCAGTCTTCTTTTTCTTGTCCTTCTTCTTCTTCTCTCCTGCACCATCACCAGCAGCAACTGGAACTTCAGCTTCTTGGGCCATCTTGGCACTGCTTTCAGCAACTCTTTTCTTTGCTTCCTCCCATGCTTTCTGTTTTTCCAGCTCTGCAGGATTAACCTGTTGTTGCTCTATGGGGTCCACCTGGGCTTGCTCTCCCACTGGCTCTTGAGACGTTGTAACGTCTGCAGCTTTTTCTTCAGCAACAACAGCAGGAGTATTCTCTGAACCACTAGCAGCTACAAATGCTGCACTGGTAGCTGTGGCTGGCATGTCTTTAGCAGCTTCAGATTTCTTCCTTACCTGCAACTTTTGCCTTTTGGTTGCAGGAGCATCAACCAGTTGTTCTTCCTCTTTACCAGGTCTGGTTTCTTCACTTGCAGCAGCTAATTCATGCATTTTCTTCTTCCCAAATGGATTCTGGGTGGGTACAGTCTTGGTTCTTTGCTTTTTGGGTGGGGAGATGAGTTGTGGGTCTGGGTTACTTCCAACATCAGTTGGTTCAGACGTTGCCACGTCTCCACCGGTTACTTCATGAATGGATGGTTGTGGTGGTTCTTTAGTTGGTTCAGGTTGAGTGGGGGTTGGTTGTGAAATGGGTTGATCTTGAGGTTCAGATTGTGGTGTTTTGGGGATGTTTTGGTCATGGGTGGATTGTTCTTTAGCTGAGGGTTGGGGTTGTTTGGCTTTTGGTGATGGAGGTGTGGGCTTGGCTGGTTGGGTTGGTGGAGAGTCAGCCTCAATATCAGTCTTATCACTGGAGCTTCCTTTTTCTTCAGAATGTGTTTCTTCCTCATCATCACTTAGGATTTCCCTGCTCACCTTCTTTGATTCCTCTGCATCGCTCTTACTGATGCTATCCAGATCAGCTGATCTGAGCTCTTCTTCCTCACTACTTACCTTCTTCTGTTTTTTCTTTGCTGGGCTCTTTCTTTTTGTGGCCGGTTTTCTTGTTTTCTTCACTCTTTCCTTCTTCACTGCCCTGAGGTTCATTGTTGATAAGGGTATATTGTCTTCATCTTCCCCTTGCATCCAATCTGGAAGTACTGGTTCTTCAATCACCATCTTGCCTTTTGTTATCTGCGCATTCACCTTCTTTTGCCATTCAAACTGCTCCTTGACAAACTTGGCTAAGCTGTTTTGCTGGTCCACCAGACGTTGTAACGTCTGTGCATCAACTGACGTGGTAGCATCTGCAGCTCTTTGCCTAGCTTTGAACTTTATAGAGAATGCTCCTTGTGGTTCCTCTCTTAGCTCAGAGGCTTCAATCTCCACTCCAGCCTCCATGCAGAGATCAGTGATTAAGCAGGGGAAGTATAGGTATCCATCCTTCCTGTTCTGCCATTTGTTTATCTCCCTGTTGATGAGCTTACCTGCCTCAATCTTATCTTTTGACATAATAGCATCAATAGCAATCAGTCTCTCCTTATCAACCCAGAGAGTGTGAGAAGTGGGTATCAAGCAGTGCCTAATGAAATGAAACCAAGTGCTGGCCTCATCGCAAAGGTATCTTTTTAAAATTTTGAATTCATTCCCATGGTCGCCTCTTCGCTCCCAAACAGCTCCTTCAACACATATTCTTTCTTTGATTTCAGTCATCTCCGCCACTCCGTAAGCCTTTTGCTTTACCTCAACTGCCTTGCCATAGTAACCCAGCCCAAAGTAGTCATTTATGACCCTTACACCGAATTTGACTTCTTCACCGCGAACGATGGAGGTGCTTGAAAGCTCTCCATCAGTTCTTTCAACGATTCCTTTGTAGAAGTCATGCACCAGAGTTGCAATGTACTCCTTTCTGTGAACTACAAATTTCTGCCATCCTAGTGCTGCCACTGTTGAGAGAAAATCAGGATTTGGGTTTTCCAAGCTGAAGCCCCTTTCTGGTAGTAAAGCTTTCTTCTTTGAAGGAATGGGGATTTTTGGAATTTGGTCAGAAGAAGAACCTAGGTTAACATTCTTTCCTTTGCCAGATGATTTTACTGCAGCTTGCTTGGTTTTTGTCATGGTGATTGACTGAGTTTTCTGGAGAGTGGAGGATTTGAGGTTTGAGATTTGGGGGAAGGGATAAGATTACGGTTTCTGAAGGTGTATGCAGGTGGTTTTGATGATTATAACTGTTGTGTGTTTATTGGGGAGAGTTTATGGGGAGTTGAGAAGTAGGTGGTGGCGTGGCTTGGGAAAAAGGGGTAACCGTTGAGAAGTGACGTCATGGTCACTTCGGCAGTCACGTCTTTGAAAAAAAAATGTTTTCATTTTTTAAAAAAAATCATTTGAAAACTGCTTGACTCATTTTCTATTCTTTTTCATTTAAAATTTTACCCCGGCAGCAAACGTGACAACATCCTTGACACGCAAAGACGTTATAACGTCTACCATACTTGAGTTCTCAATCTCTCCTACCTTCAGCTTCCATTCCTGCATAAAACAAAAATTTAAAGACACAAAATTGTTGGTTAGTTAAAACCATTGGGTTGCCTCCCAAGAGCGCTTGCTTTAAGAGTCTTCAGCCAGACTAGTCCCTTTTTAATTCAGGGGTTGTTGAGAGCCACTGTGGTCTTGTCCCTAACCACATGTTCTCCATGGTATTGCTTCACTCTTTGGCCATTGACTTTGAAAGTGGAATTAGTTTCTCATCAAACAGGTCCACAGCACCATGAGGATAGACTTTTACCAGCTTGAAAGGTCTTGACCATATTGATTTTAGCTTCCCAGGGAACAACTTTAACCTTGAATTAAACAGCAAAACTGGTTGTCCCTCTACTAGCTCCCTTCTTTGAATTTTCTGATCATGCCACTTCTTGGTTTTCTCCTTATAGATTGATGAATTCTCATAGGCAGTGTGCCTGAATTCATCTAGCTCATTTAGTTGAAGGAGTCTTGCTTCTCCAGCCTTTGAATGATCTAAGTTCAATTGCTTCAGTGCCCAATGAGCTTTGTGTTGGAGTTCAATAGGCAGATGACAAGCTTTTCCGAAGACTAGCTTGTATGGTGACATGCCCAGTGGTGTCTTAAATGCTGTCCTGTATGCCCACAGCGCATCATCAAGGTGCAGGGACCATTCTTTCCTGTTTGGGCCAACCATCTTCTCAAGTATCCTTTTAATTTCTCTGTTGGAAATTTCTGCTTGACCACTTGTCTGTGGGTGATAAGCCGTAGCAATCTTGTGCTTCACTCCGTACTTAGCTAATAAGTTCTCAATTAGCTTGTTACAGAAGTGAGAGCCTTCATCACTGATTATAGCTCTTGGAGTACCAAATATTGTGAAGATGTTTTGCTTAAGGAATTTGCTGACTGATTTGGCTTCATTATTGGGCAATGCAATAGCTTCCACCCATTTTTATACATAATCCACAGCTACCAAAATATATAAGTTTCCATGAGACATAGGAAATGGCCCCATGAAGTCCATTCCCCAAACATCAAACAGCTCCACTTCAAGGATATTTGTCAATGGCATTCTTGTTTGTTGGAGATGTTTCCAGTTCTTTGGCATTTATCACAGTTCTTCACTAATTCATGCGCATCTTTGAAGAGTGTTGGCCAATAATACCCTGACTGTAACACCTTTGCTGCAGTTCTGGTTCCTCCAAAATGTCCTCCATAAGGTGATGCATGACATTGTTGTAACACATGAAGTTGTTCCTCTTCAGCAAGGCATATCCTAAGCAACTGATCTTGACACATCTTATACAGATAGGGCTCATCCCAAAAATAGTGCTTCATGGTGTGGAAGAATTTTTTTCTTTGCTGATGGTTGAAATCCACAGGCACAATCTTGCTGACTAGGAAGTTGACTATATCAGCATACCAGGGTGTAGTAGCATCAGACGTTATAACGTTTGAAGAAATTGCCAAAGACGTTGTAACGTCTTCAGCTACTATCAGCAGTTTTTCATCAGGGAAATTTTCTTTTATCTCTTCTGCACCTGTACCTGCATCAACATTCTCAAGCCTAGAAAGGTGATCAGCAACTTGGTTCTCCACCCCCTTTTTATCATGAATTTCCAAGTCAAATTCTTGGAGGAGAAGAACCCATCTGATGAGTCGTGGCTTTGCATCTTTTTTAGCAATCAAATACTTGATGGCTGAGTGATCAGTAAAAACAATAACTTTTGCACCCACCAAGTATGATCGAAATTTGTCAAAAGCAAATACAACAGCCAGTAACTCTTTCTCAGTTACAGTATAATTTAATTGGGCATCATCTAAGGTTTTACTAGCATAATAGATAGAGTGAAAAATTTTGCCATACCTTTGACCCAATACAGCTCCCACAGCGTAGTCACTCGCATCACACATTAATTCAAATGGTTTGGACCAGTCAGGAGTGACTATCACAGGAGCTGTTACAAGGGCAGTCTTCAATTTCTGGAAGGCTTCATGACATTGCTCATCAAAGTTGAAGACGTTATCACGTTGCAGCAGCAGACACAAAGGTTTGGAAATTTTTGAGAAATCTTTGATAAACCTTCTGTAAAAACCAGCATGCGCTAAGAAACTTCTAATACCTTTGACAGTGGTCGGTGGAGGTAATTTGTCAATAACATCAATTTTTGCTTTATCAACCTCCAACCCTTTCTTTGAAATCTTATGCCCCAAAACAATTCCTTCTTGAACCATAAAGTGGCATTTCTCCCAGTTGAGCACTAAGTTGGTCTCTTCACATCTTTCTAGAACTCCTTCTAAGTTATCCAAGCATGCCTTGTATGAGTCTCCATAGACTGAAAAGTCATCCATGAAAACTTCCATGGATTTTTCAATAAAATCAGAGAATAAAGCCATCATACACCTCTGGAATGTTGCAGGAGCATTACATAGCTCAAATGGCATCCTTCTGAAAGCAAAGGTACCATAAGGACAAGTGAATGTGGTCTTTTCTTGGTCTTCAGGCACAATAACTATCTGGTTATATCCTGAGTAACCATCAAGGAAACAATAGAATTCTTTGCCTGCAAGTCTATCCAACATCTGATCAATAAATGGCAGAGGAAAATGGTCCTTCTTGGTTGCTTTGTTCAGCTTCCTATAGTCCATACATATCCTCCATCCAGTCACTGTCCTTGTTGGAATCAATTCATTTTTGTCATTGGTCACCACAGTAACTCCACCCTTCTTTGGTACACATTGAACTGGGCTCACCCATGAGCTGTCACTGATTGGGTAGATGATTCCTGCGTCTAACCATTTGATGATTTCCTTCTTGACCCCCTCCTTCATTATTGGGTTCAATCGCCTTTTTCCTTCAATGTTGTTCTTTGCATTCTCATCCAAGACGATTCTGTGCATACAAATTGGGGGACTGATACCCTTGATATCTGCCATTTGCCAACCAATGGCTTTCTTGTGTCTTTTCAAGGTGCTAATTAGATCACTTTCCTGCTCTTGTGAGAGATTAGAAGAAATGATCGCAGGTAAAGAATCATTTTCCCCTAAAAAGGCATACTTCAGGTGATCAGGTAACACCTTCAGTTCCAGCGTGGGTGGTTCTTCAATGGAAGGAACTATCTTCTTGAGATTGGAGTCTTCTTGCCCCAAAGATTCATACTTCTTTGTCCAGGCCTTGGGTACAGGAGAGTCAGACGTGACAACGTCTGCAGTTGACGTTATAACGTTTTGCGGAACAGCTTCTTCTGTTAACAACTCTTGAATCTCATCATTGCCCAGAATCTTCTCCAAGTGGTCATTATCTTTATTGAATTGTTTTTGAACCACATGGTCAAGAGCAACCACAAAGGAACATTCCTCTGTGTTAGGTTCTGGATACTTGAGTGCGTTGAGGACGTTGAACTTGACTTCTTGGTCATTGACTCTCATGATTAATTCTACTTTCTGCACATCAATGAGTGTCCTTCCTGTGGCTAGAAATGGTCGCCCTAAGATGATAGGAACTTCCTTATCTGCATCAAAATCTAAAATAACAAAGTCCACTGGAAAAACAAATTTGTCAACTTTAATCAAAACATCTTCTAATATGCCCTCAGGATAAACTCTACTTTTATCAGCTAAGGTAAGACTTAAAGAAGTAGGTCTGGCAGTTCCTATACCAAGTTTATCATAAATGGACTTGGGCATCAAGTTAATACTTGCCCCCAAGTCACATAAAGCTTTGCCAAGGTAAAAATCTCCAATGGAGCATGGTATAGTAAAACTGCCAGGATCCTTCAGTTTTCTAGGGAGTTTATTCTGCATAATTAAGCTACATTCTTCAGTTAAAGCAATAGTTTCAAACTCCCCTAGCCTTCTTCTTTTTGTGATGATATCTTTTAGGAACTTGGCATAGTTTGGCATCTGCTGTAGAGCTTCTACCAAGGGAAGGTTTATGTGTAGCTGTTTGAGCATCTCCATGAACTTGCTGAATTGCTTGTCTTCATGAGCTTTCTTTAGTCTTTGAGGGTAGGGTGGAGGAGGATATTCAGGTACAAGCTTAGGAACAGTCTTGATTCCTGGTTCAGAACTAGACGTTGTAACGTCTGGCTTAGATATCACAATATCTGGAATATTCTTCTCTTTTTCCTTCACTGGCACCTCAGATTCCTTAGGCATAAATGGTTCAGGATACTCAGTGCCACTTCTTAATGAGATAGCATTTACCTGTGCATTCACCACATCTTTACCGTTTGACTTAGATGAAGATGGTGTTTCAGTTGTGGATGGAAGAGATCCATTCTGCCTTTGAGTAAGAGCTGAGGCTATCTGCCCAATTTGGTTCTCCAAAGTCTTGATTGAAGACTCCTGAGTCTGTAGGGTTGCCCTACAATCGCTTATGAAAGTTTTCATCAAGGCTTCCAAATTGCTGTTGTTGTTATTCTGCATATACTGTTTTTGTTGTTGAGGGGGAAATCCTGGGGGTATTGCAGGAGCAGTATCGCTAGCATTCAAGGAATTGTTGTTTTTCCAACCAAAGTTTGGGTGATTTCTCCAATTTGAATTGTAGGAGTTGGAGTAAGGACTGTTACCTTTGTTATGGGATACAAAGTTTACAGATTGAGGGTTATGGGGACACTCTTCGTAGATATGCCCTCCTTCACAATAGACACACACTACTCCCCCAGATGGTGTTGGTTCAACAGTTGCAGCGGTCTGTTTTTCAGACGTTACCACGTTTGGAGTACTCATGTTTTTAATCATGTTGGTCAGGGAAGCAACCTGAGCAGAAAGGGCAGTTACTTCACTTATCTCATGGACACCAGCCTTCTTTCCGGGAGTGAATCTTTCAGAAGGCCAATGGGCATTATGAGTGGCTATGTCTTCAATAAGTCTGCATGCCTCAGAGAAAGACATGTTCAGTATGACACCGCCTGATGAAGCATCAAGTATAAGCCTGGTAGGCTGATCCAGACCATTATAGAAAGTCTCCATTTGAATGACCACGGGTATGCCATGGTGTGGGCACATTCTTAGTAATTCCTTCCATCTTTCCCAAGCCTCAAACAATGATTCCCCTTCCCTTTGTCTGAAGGAAGTGATATCATTTCTCAACTTGGCATTTTTGTTGGGAGGGAAGTATTTTCCAAGAAATTTTTCAGCTAGCTCATCCCAAGTGTGAACTGAATTTGGCTCCAAGGAGTTCAACCAATTTTTGGCTTTATCCTTGAGAGAATATGGAAATAACTTCAATCGGAAGGCATCTTCTGAGACTCCAGGGATGATAAAGTTGCTACACACATCCAAAAATTGCCTTAGATGTGCATAAGGATCTTCTTGAGGGAAACCCCCAAATTGCCCTGCAGTCTGCAGCATTTGGAACATCATTGGCTTAAATTCAAAGTGACCAGTATGAATGGGTGGTCTTGCAATGTCTGTTTGTAAATGGGCAGGATTGAGCACGACATAGTCACGCATAGGCCTGTCCCTGTCACTGACCATGTCTTGTGGTCCTGCATTGATAAGTTGCTGTCTCTGCCAGTGTTCATCATCAACATATGTCTCTGTATGAGTCTGTGGTCCACGACCACGTTCTCTACCTCCAGCATCAGAGTGCCTTCCTCCTCTTGGAGTTCGTCCACCTCTAGAGCTTCTACCACCAGTACCATGTTCAGACATGGTTGGTGGCTGAAATTGCTGATGTTGTTGCTGCCTTCTTAACCTTTGTTGTCTCCTTAGTCGCCTGAAGGTTCTTTCAGGTTCTGGATAGAATTCAGGCTCAGATCCACTCCCTGGTTCAGTTGAACTAGAGCTTGAGCTGGAACTAAGCATACGCTGTAACGTTTACCTGTTCACACACAGAAACAACAAACAACACAGCAGAATTCTTTCACCTAGTGTTTTAGTACTTGTTGAGCAATAAAAGTTACATTCAATCCCCGGCAACGGCGCCAAAAACTTGTTTGCGCGTATGTTTTCTAGTCGCAATGTCAGTGCAAGTATACACGTCGTACAAGTAATAAAGTGGATAAAAATAAGAGATCGTTCCCACGAGGATTGATTTACTTTCAAAGCTCAAGTCTTTAAAACACAAGTGAAACAAGTAATAAATCGGCACTTAAAAGTTGATGTTAAGACTAAGAAAGTAGATAAAACAAGTAAACAAGAAGTGGTTGTGAATATGGAAGAGTATGAGTTGGATTGCTGCATGCAAGTAAATCTCCTCTAGTCAGACGTTATAACGTTTACACGTTGACACGTACAAATGCTATGTTGTATAGACATTATAACGTTTGAACGCTGTTGCAAAAGAGCTGTGTTTTTCAGTCACAAAACGTCAGAGCTTCAAGTACTAGAATTCCTATGTCTAGGTTCTAAGTAGGCCTACTCCTGTATTTTAAGTACCCACAGCAATGTCCTATGAACTATTATCCATTCTATGTCTAGACTTAGATAAAAATGCCTAAATGTCTTTAGTGCACATTGTCATTCACATAAATCTTTGAGTTCTTTTCATAGACCATGTCTGTACCTATGAATCTACTTATTTTAAGTGGCCAAGTTCAAAACAAGTTTGGAAATATTAACATGCAAAGATTTAAAACGCATAAACATCAATACTTCATAGCATTAAACTAGAGGTTCATTACATGCAAAACAACAACCCAACTTCAAATGTTTAGCTCATGCTGAGCATCTTTACAGAAAGAAGAGGAGTTAAAATCCAAATACCGTACATAGAGAAAAGGAGACTAAACGCAAAAGATACGCCTAAGTAGCCTTCCTTCATGCACGCTGTAAAGACGTTACAACGTCTGAGCTTCACAGTGATGGTTGCGAGTGGAAAATGAAAATTGGAGCTTGAGAAAATTTCAGATGATGAAGTCTGTGTCCAGAACTTCTCTAAAAACTATCTCTGAAAATGGAGGAAGGTGGATGATGAATGGATTGCCCCCCGTATGATGCCCTCTTGCCTTTCCTTTTGTAGAGAGAGAATAGCCAAGGTCAAAGGGGGTCACATGCTTGCTGATGTCACACCCCACCTTCCAAGCTTGCTTGTAGATTGATTCTGTTCTGAAATGACACCGCACTGCTACAGTGCGTCAGCCGCGTCAGCGCTGAGGAGAGAGAAGATCTTCTGCACTTCTGGATCTTTGACCATCATTTCTTGCGCGCCAAAAATAAGATATTTCTTTCTTGCTCTGCTGCCCTTCTTCAGACGTGATAAGGGACGTTGCCACGTTCAGTTTACTGCACAAACACAAGAAGCATCAAAACGCTCATAAAGGCACCAATTGGTGCCAAAATGCATAGAATTTGTAATTTAGCCCCTTTCTAACTAAAAAGCAATAAACTAACATAAACTTAATAGAAACAACCTACTATTGCCAGAGAACTTGCATGATTTAACTTTGAATAAGTATAAATAACTCATATAAATATGAGTTATCAGATAGCGGGAGAAAATGGGAGGATCATCTTCTATTGGTAGAATTCGCCTATAACAACAATTACCACTCCAGTATTGGAATGACACCGTTTGAAGCACTATATGGGAGGAAGTGTAGAACCCCATTGTGTTGGTCGGAAGTAGGTGCAAATAAATTTTTGGGACCCGATTTGGTTCGTGAAACTACTGAGAAGATACGACTGATTCAAGAAAGAATGAAAGTTGCTCAGAGTCGGCAAAAGAGCTATGCTGACAATCGAAGGAGATCGTTGGAATTCGAAGTTGGTGATCATGTATTCTTAAGAGTTTCTCCAACCATAGGTACCGGTAGAGCTTTGCGAGCAAAGAAGCTTAGTCCTCGATATGTTGGACCATTCCAAATCATCGAGCGTATTCGGCCAGTTGCCTATCGTCTAGCTTTGCCTCCGGCCTTATCAAACCTTCATAATGTCTTCCATGTCTCTCAATTGAGGAAATATGTTCCCGATCCGAATCAGCCGCTGAATATTGACATAGTTGATCTTCGACCGGATCTATCATTCCAACCTTATCCTAGCTATATCCTGGAGCGTGGCGAGAGGACGTTGCGGACAAGGACAATTCCCATTGTCAAAGTGGTCTGGGATGGCTTCTCAACCGAAGAAGCTACATGGGAGTTGGAAGATGACATGCGGACTCGATATCCATATATATTCCATTGAGGTATGTCTTTTCAATTTTGAGGACAAAATTTTAAAAGTTGGGGTGATTGTAACATCCCTAATTTTTAAAATGTGACTCACAGGGATTATAAATAATTTCTTAGACGAGTGAAATAATAATTCGTGAATCGGGTATGGGATAGTCGAAAAAGCAACGTTTAGTCGATAAACCATAAAAAATTAAGGTGCAAGTTAGAGAGAGCTTGGGGAAAAATAACGATTTAGAATGAATTAATAACCAAGGGTATTTTGGTCTTTTCCCAATCAATTAAACCCTCAGCTGAACAATAACCTTTACTCACTCCCACACCCTCATTCAGCAAATTGGAAACAAAATTGGAGAAGTGAAAGTGAGAGAAAGGAGAATTAATTTAAGTTAGAATTGCTCATAAGGGAAAAATGGTCATTTCCTTCTCTAAAACACCACAGCCCTTAACCCAACTGATTTCCACTCTCTTTCCACTCAAACCAGAAAGCTAAAATTCAGAATAGAAGAATAGAGAGAGAGAGAGAGAGAGAGAGAGAGGAGAAGGGGCGAAGAAGAGAAAGGAAGAAGAGGGGGGAAGACCAAGCTCAAAGGTGGATGCATGTATGTTCTTCTTTCTCCATTTCCTTCCATTTTTCATTCTCTATCTAATGGTACCAACATGGCAACATCAAAACCTGATTCTCCTTCATTCTCATCTTGCCATTTTCGAATTTTGAAGCTCAAGGTTGAGTTTTCCACTCTTTGAAACATTGCATGTGCCTTTTGGACCTTGGGAGTGATTCTCAGCAACTTGGTGAAGCTACATGGTGAGTAGGAACACCTTGGAAGGAAGGACAGTAGCAAAGAAGCTCAAGTTTTGAAACAGGAGCTGCTGATTTCGTGTGGGAGCGGTTTGGACGATTACGGGGATTGTTCGAGTGGTTTCGGTTTGGTCGTTCCGAGAGAATACGTGAATTCTTGGGGATTCATCAAAGCGATGAGTTTTACTCACGATTAGGGATTTAATTGTTGTTCTGGAAATATTACATGTTCAGTTCTATGACGAATTCTGAATTCGAAACATTTATCGAGTCGAAAAACCGTTTTTCTAAAATATTCTGTTTTACGATTTTTACCAAAAATATATATATGTTATATTGATTGTTGATTGAATGTTTGGACTAGAATTCGCTGGATATATTATCTGTTTAGAGGTTGAATTAAGATAGGATTACGGATTGGATTTGATTGGAAAAGCGAAACGGATTAAAACGAAATGAAATTCTGAATCTGTGCAGGACGCACGGATCGTGCGCCCCTGGGCACGGACCGTGCGCCCTCTTCTGTTTGCCTGCGAAAATTAAAAAGATGCACACGGACCGTGCGCCCCTGGGCACGGGTCGTGCGCATGCTTCTGTTAGCGGACGCCAAATTTTCGTTTCGTCGCTCCTTTCGATTCCAAACCTCTTCTAATCTTCCTTTCCAACCAATTGTGATGATATTGCTTTGATAAAATCATTGTTTTGAAGTTGATCAACATGATTTTGAGAAAAGGTTTTGGAAAACTATAATCGTTTGAAAAACCGAAAAGTAGACCGCGTGTGAGTACATGTTTTTGAATAACAAAACGGATTACATGTCCAACTTGGTACTGTATTATAACGCCAGATGTCTAGTATCGTATTCATCAAAACGGATTATAAAACAACGATAGATATAGGTTATATCGGATATAGAAGTCGGGCCAATGCGGGTGTGGTATATAAATTATATCAAGTTGGGTGACGACCCAACAAATAGCATACTAGGAAGGGAAGGTCATGAGCCCTCACCCTAGACCCTGAACGTTAGGAAAAGTACTAGCGGGGGTTATCGGAATTGTGGTTGTTTGCACGGCCGATGTATGCTACAATAGGTGCACGATTCGCCGAGATTGTGGGTGTTTGCACGGTCGGTGTTTCGTTTGGTAAGCTAGTAATTATAAATTAATTTACGAGGCTTAATAATATATAATGGCACTTTATATTCCGAGATTGTGGCTGTTGCACGGTCGGTAATGAGCTAAGTATATTTGGGGCAAGTAGTTTATAAATTAACTACGTTGCAACGGTTTTATAAATGAACCGAGTGATAGTGAGGGGGCACGGTAGAACTCACTGAGATATGTTATCTCACCCTATCATTTTTGTGGTTTTTACAGAGAAACAGGGGAAGCGAAAGACAAGGCGACACGAGTAGGTGACGTGCTTACGGAGATGCCAAAGACGTGTAGTCTTGATATGTCTGATTGGTCTTCTTTTGTTGTTCTGTTTTGGTTATGTAACTTATACTTGATATGAGTTGTATGAACCTTCTCTATTTCTCTGGTTATGATATTGAACAATTGGGTCTGTATTCTTTTTGAGTGGTGAATCAAGTGAACCTTTATGGAATTTAAGACTGAGGAATCCGAGATATTACGTTTAGTTATCGGAAAAATTTAGTAGGTTCAATATCTAAACAGGGATTGTGTCCTCTGATTATTGACATAGATGTGCATCTTAGTGTATCTACATGTTAGAAATACTGGGGTGTTACAAGATCAATTGGTAGTGGGAATGCATTGAGCATGTACCTAAGCCTCAGGGTACATGGTTCGATTCCCACGGAAGACAAAAACTCTACATGGGGGGTAGAGAAGATCATGAGTGCATCGCTGGGTAGCCTACTAAGTAAGAAAAGGGCCCAGGATGTTACACACTTCGTTCCTATTTAATTTAATTGATTGACGTTTAAGATCGTAGCAATGGGACTAAGGCTCTATGCTAGTTTATCTGCTATCCGCTAACTTGTCTGTCATATGCTCTTTTTTGCTAAACAAAGCCTAAGAAATGGAATTGGTAGTCCAAAGTTCATGAAAATTATATTATATTTTTCTAATATGCCCCTTGTTACTCTCTCTCTTAATAATTGAGTATATCTGAGTTCGATCCCCGACGATCGAAAAAATTAGAGCTAGACGTTACTTATCTCCCAGCTAAACTCTAGATTAGTCATGGCCCATTTCCCTTGAGCACCAGAACGCGGTCAAAGACCTTTTAAAAAAACCAGTTTTTTAGCTAAACAAGGTGTATAGAGTAATGATAATTATCTAAATTTAATATAACTTCAAGTTTTTGTTAGTAATTTATTACTCCCTCAGTTTTTTTTTTTTTGTAATAAACGGAGCAAGGCCCCACTTATTTTTAGTAGTTTTAACTATCTACACATAAATTAAGGTATTATTAATTTTTTTTGGTTCGGACCATTACCGGCTACCCACGGAGTGTCCCAATGCTTTCAACGAAACACTAATCTTCGCTTGTGCTTAGGATCAAATTCCGCACTAGCCAACACCGAGTTTGTCCACTGCGGGAAATGAACCCGAGAGCACCAGATTGACCCCCGTGTGCCAGGATAGATTAAGCCACTGGGCCAACGGTGTTGGTTAAGGTATTATTAATTTATAGAAGCTAAATATCGAAATACTTTTTTTGGTACAAGTATCGAAATAACTCTTATTTCTACCATTAATTGAGTATAAGTTTCTTCACCTATTACAACTATACTTATGTCTTGGGCCTTTAAAACACTTCATAAATATAAAACTGTATAATTGATCTAGTTTTTTCAAATATACAGTTTTATATTTATAAACAAAAGAAAAGATAAGCTGTAAAAAGTTTGCATTTTTGAAAAAACTAATCATTTTAAAACAACTTTGAAAAGCTAAAAATATCAAAGACAGAGAACAAATGAAGTATTTAGTACCAAGAAGAATGCAAACTTTTTTATAAACAAAAGAAACAAAAAAGAAAAAAAATGTAAAATGTTTAGGGAACACACCAATATTCCCATACTCTCCCCTACGTGGCATTTTTTAGGGGTCATCAATAATAAAACTTCAAGTCAGAACCAATTAAAAAGGCCCATACTTATTCCGCTACGTACCCCCAAACCCTACGAAATGACCAAAATACCCTTAATGAATAAAAAACTTCCAAGTGTGCTCTTTTTTTTCTAACATTTAACGGGTACGACACCATGGTGGTGGTAAGAGAGAAGGAGGTGGTGGTCGTAGTGTTGGTGAGAGGGAGAAGGTGGTAGTGGTGGTGAGAGGGAGAAAGAGATGGTGGTGTTGGTGAGTGGGGAGGTGGTGGATTTGGTTGTGGAGGTGGTGGTGAGAGGGAGAAAGTAGTGGTGGTGGCAGTGGTGAGAGGGAGTGGGAAGGTGAAAGAGGGAGAGGGTGTGAAGTGAAGAAGAGGGATGGAGAGTGTGGGAGAAAAGAGTTTTGGGAAGGGGTATTTTTGAAATATTTGAGGTTTATGGGTGTGTGGTGAGTAGGAAGAGGACTGGAATAAGTATGGGCCATTAAAAATGTGGATATCTTGTGTTACAGGTTAAGTCCTGCCGAAGACTTGATCAACAAAGTGTTGAGATGCCTAAACAGAGAATGGCAACCATAGGTAACTGCGATAACTGAATCAAGGAATTTAACTACCATGACTCTCGCCACTTTGTTTGGAAAACTACTAGAGCACGAGTTAGAGCTCACTCGTCTAGCAGAGCATGAAGAAAAAGACAAGAAAAAGAAAAGCTTAGCTCTCAAGGCTTCTAGTTCAAATCCACCTGATGATAATGATGATTCGGAAAATGAAGATAAGGAAGACGATGAGAATATGGTTCTAATGGTTAGAAAATTCAAAAAGTTCATGAGAAGGAAAAGCTTTCTCAAGAAGAATGTTCCACCCAAAAGATTCTCAAGCAAGGAAAACTCGTCAAGTCAACCAACTTGCTACGAATGTGCGGACACATGAAGATGGAGTGCCCGAAATTACAAAGAAAATTGTCAAAGTTTGAGAAAAAGGGATCTAAAGGAAACAAGGGTAGAAAAGCCTACATAGCATGGGAAGCAAATGACATGGACTCATCAGATGATTCAGAAAGTGAAGATGCTCAAGTTGCTCTCATGGCCGACCACGACAGTGAAAATGAAATTGAGGTAGATTCTAACTCTGAAACTTCACAAAATGCATATGATGAATTACATGAAGCGTTTCTTGAATTGCATAAAGATTCTTTGAAACTAGCTAAAGCATTAACACAATCTAAGAAAACAGTTGCTCATATTCAAAATGAAGTTGTCACCTTGACTAAGGAAAGATTAGAACTTAGAAAAGAAAATAACAGTCTTGGTTGTTTTAAAGCTAACTATGTATGTGATAAGTGCAATGAATATGAAAAGAAAATCCATGAGCTTGAATGGACATTAGGAAAAATGCATGTACAAAACAAACATGTGCATCCTAGGCCACAAAGAAACACTTCCATGAAAAGAAATTTGCATTATAGGCCTAAATTCACTACTAGTCCATATATTAGATGTTATTACTGTGCCAAACTAGGACATATTGCATCTGTGTGCATGGCTAGAGGAAGACAAGTTGTGAAAAATGTATGGGTTCCCAAAGGGACTCTACTAAGTACTAACCCACAAGGACCCAAAGAAATTTGGGGACCAAAATTTTCAACTTGATCTTATTGCAAGTATGCTTCAAGGTATGGGGAACAGATTAATACCTTGATAGCAAATGCTCAAAGTACATGACTGGAGATATAACAAAGCTCTTAACACTCACCCCCAGAAAAAGCGGTCATGTGACTTGTGATAATAACAATAGAGGAAGAATCATCGGTGAAGGTAAGATTTGTAAAGATCTATCTACCTCTATTGAAAATGTGTTATATAGAAGAACTTAAGAATAGTTTATTAAGTATTAGTCAAATATGTGTTTTTTTGAAATAGAGTAATTCTTGATCTCATTTCATGCATCATTGAGGACATCATTAGTAAGCAAGTTAGAATAATAGGAAATAGAGTAAACAACATCTCAACTATGGTGTCGATATAAATGACAGTCCGTTTGAATGCGACATCTCAAGCGCAATTAATCTATCCACCCGTTCAACATTCTAGAATTAAGCATATAGAGTCTAGACATCTTTTTCTTAGAAATTATGCTAAAAAAAGGTGACTGTATGACTGATTTAGTTGAGTATTCAAAATTGCTAGCTGATATTCTTTTCAAAACCGTTGCAAAAAGAAGTCTATTTTTCATTCGAAGAGAACATTAAATCATTGTTTTATCATTTATCTGAACGAAATATGAACCGTTTGGTTATCTTGTGTTGCAACCCGACTCTCAAGCCACTTTGTGGTTTATGCCGAATTTTTTAAATGCAATGTACTCACTTTTTCTATTAGCTGCGTTTTCGACTCACCAACTAAGCTTCGTATTAACCCTTTTGAGGGGGAGAAATATAGGATTGTTACATGATGCATATAGGATTGTCACTTTGCATTTAGTCAGGGGGAGCATCAAGTAAGGGGGAGTCTAGATACATATCATGATATAATGCATTGTTTTTGCTCGATGAACTAACCTCCCACCTAAGATGAATCAAAGTTTTGTCATCATCAAAAAGCGGGAGAATGTGGATATCTTGTGTTGCAGGTTAAGTTTTGATGATGAAGTAAACTAGGACAAAGTGACAAATGGAACTCCAAAACACAAACAAGACTCAAGATGTAAGTCCGTGTCAAGGGTAGTTACTAGGAGTTTGGGTCGTGTCTTAGGAATAAACTGTAAACCGCTTTTGAGGGTCAGCTCAAGTCACTCATCTCACAATCTCACAGCACGTATGCATGCATAGGTTAGGCACGTAACATGAAAATAAGTTTTGAAAGCACAAAATCGATTTTGCACCTGATACACCAAGCACAAAATTGATTTTGCACTTGTTTCCCTTAAAGATAGAAATCGATTCATAGCCTTCTTCCTTAAAGCCCAAAATCAATTTTCAAACATATTTTAAAGGCAACAAATCGATTTTCTCCTTAAATACATAAAGCTAAAATTCGATTTGCTCCTTATTTTGATCAAGCAAAGAATCGATTCATATATTGAACACTTTCAAGCTAAAAATCGATTTTTCTACTTATACACTTAAGCATATAATCGATTTTTCATTTAGTGTCAGAAGCCATCAACGGTCATATTTTTAAGCAAAGAATCGATTCACACACTAAACTATTTCAAGCATAGAATCGATTTTATTCTTATAAGTTATCACAGCATATTCTGTTCAACGGTCATATTTTTCCTAAATCTATAAATAGGGACTCGTGCTGCACAGAACGCACAACCTATTCACTCATAAGCTAAAACGCAAAAACCCTAGCACACACTTTTGTTCTTCACGTTTTTCAATCTGTCAGCGCTGATCTCTCTCAAGGGTTAGATTTGGTTGGGAATCTTCAAGTTGTTGTATCCACCTTCATAGAGGTATTTTGTTATTTGTTTGTAATTTATTTTAATCGTTGTAATTGGTTTGTACTAGAGAGTGGGGTATCTCTCTAGGGTTTGTGGTTGTAACAAGGGTGGGGTATCTCTTGTTGATTATAGATCTTGAGGGCTCTTGCAATAGGTGGGGTATCCTAGGTAAAGAGTGTCCGAGTCCGTAAGCAAAATAAGAAATGTTGCGGAAACAATAATAATATGGTATTAATAGTTTGTTGATTTGGCACATACTACTACATACATCTGTTATGCAAAGAACAAAATGTACCTAATATTTTAATAAATATACAAGTACAAACAAGGAGGAGCTGAGCTAGGCTGAATGTTGAGGTCTCTTTTAACTAATGCAGCTTCCCCTCATTCACTTAACTTCAGGTAGGAAAAAATGTTGTATTTTATCATTGCTATCTATACCATACATTTCTCAGCTTCTATATATTAAGGTTGTTTTTACAACCGGGCTATTGACAAATGAAACTCCAAATATTGCATACCAAAAAAATAACCAATCCCTCTCTTCCGTGTCTCTGCAGTTTGACTTAGTGGGTTGTTGGAATTTTTGCCTCACACTCGAGCATTCTATCTTCCTCTGAGTCACCCAGCATCGGCAGTTTCCATTTCCACAGCGACTTCCCGAAAATTCCCCAATGTCCCCAACAACGATGAAGACGCTGAGATTGAGAGCGAATCTGGCAACGGCGGCTTCTCCACCGGCAATGTCGACGAGGAAGCCAAATAGGAAACATCGGCAGAAACGAGGAAGAGTTATGTTTAGGACGTTTGTGGAAACTTGGAGAATTTTGAGAGATTGCAATTGTAGGTTTTGGTTTTTTGGCAGAATTGATTATTCTTTTGTTTGCAGATGTAAATGAGGCTCAACAAGCAACAACAGTGGCAGAATTGATTGTTCTTTTGTCATGGTTGCAGTTATTGAATTCTTTTTATCTAGCTCTCAGAATTGAGATGAATATTTTGCATACTTTTTCCTTTTTTTTTTGCCTAAGAAGCCTTATAAGAAACTTACTTAAGATGGATTGTTGTGTTGCTGTCAACATGTGCTTAGCAATATTTTGAGATTTCTGCTGCAAAATTTTGTTCTTAGGATTGGATCAACAAAACATGTACTAATATTGCCTAATTGAAATAAAAAGAAAAGCCATAATGAATGGATGAAATACTTGAATATATATGTTTTGAACACATCTATTCAATTAAATTTTCTTTTGCTAGGCAATTGAGAATTTGGAAACATGTATATATATTTCTGTTTTTTGGGGTTTATCCTTCCTGCTTTACACATGATTCTTTCCATAAATGAAATTAAATGATTATCCTCATTTTATTCCTAGCTATTTGCTGTAGAACAACATTTTATCATTTTTTTGTTCACTTCTCCAGTAGGTCCAGACATGGGTATTCCCATTTGATTACTATGAAAATGATTTAACCAATTGGGTAATATATGATATATGGTGGCAGTGTTGAATATGATTTCCGTGAGGTAGTGTTGAATATGATTTAACCAGTTGGGTAAATTAGAAATCCGAAACACTAAGGGACAATAATATCATCACACTAAATGGGTTCCATTTTACAGTCTATTTTGATTATCTCACAATCTGATTTGAGTTATGAATAACTCATTGTTATGTTGCTGTTTTGGTATATATTTTGCTTATCCTGAATGTTCAAAACTGTTAGTTAGCCCATTTTAAGCTGTAATTAATAATTCTATCATTTTCCTATTGACATCAACTTGGATTTCCTGGTGTCTACTTTTATGCCCTGTTAATAGTTGATTCCACTTATTTGTCTGACATATAATGAATGGCTTTTGTTTGCTCTGCAGGGATCCAACTTTGGATGGAACGGGTCTACATTCTGAAATCCATGTTACTTTTGTTATGGTGCCTTAAAAATGTTGGATGGAGTCTCATAATGTTTTGCTTATGCTTTTATGTCTATATTTGATTTGATACCATAACGTTAGTGCTTGGGATTTCTGGTAGCCTAAGCATGTCATGCAAAACAATTTGATTAATTGTGTGAACAAATGGGGATTAAATGTGCTTATGGTTCTTTTGGACAAATTTTATCAAGAACCACTTAAAATGGTCATTTGTATTGATGATGTGTTATGAGTTAAACATGATACCTAGATGAGATCCTCATGTTATTGCTCTTTAATATGATGCCATAATAGTTCTTTAATATATTAGTAGCTGGTTTTTGATATAGTTGTGAATGATGTATATGCAATGCTTGGCCTCAGATTATCAAGCAGCCATCCATCTCTGGAAGCTTGACAAATTTTACTTTGCCAATGCAACCTATTTAAGAGAAAGGTCAGCTATAAACCTATAAAACTTGGACATTTTCTCTAGCATGTGAAAAATCGTTGCCTATAATAAGTTGACACTTACCAGAAAACTCTGTTTTGTTCATAGGATTACAAGGTGGGTTGATGAAGATGAAGACAAAATTAAAGCTACATGGGACAAAAGTTTCCAGTATCATTCTACACCACACTTTGAGAGTAGAGTGATGGCGTCTTATATCATTCTTTTTCTTATGTTGAATATTTATCATAGTTTATTTTTTAATAAAATTGGACTGTGTCTGATGTAGAGTTATTTTAGCTTCAAGTGTTAGTGAGTTATGTACCTCAAGGGCATTTCAATATTCATGTTCCTTGACAACTATTGTTGATCATCGCTGTCGACGTGTTATGCATAATCAATGACCTTCCATCCAAGTGGAGTTTCTTAATCAAAATGCTTATGGTGGAGATGTTAATGGTGCTTATGTTGATGGTGGGAATGCAAACAACCCAATCTTAATTCAACTAGATAATTAGATGAGGATCCCCAACTAATAGCTACTCTTGGATTTCTATTTCATGTTTAAGACTATTTATATTTACTCTTCTAATTCTACAATTTTGTCCATTAAAAATAGAGCTTTTACGCCGCACATCGCACGGGTAAGAACGTTAGTTATTTTAAAACCCTGTGAACATAATATGAAGGAGGATGGTAAGAAGGTAATATATATGTACCTTGGACCTGAATTGACTTCCATTTAATAGAAAAGACGTTGAATAGTAACTGGATAATTTTTCTACTTGCTGCAGCTTTAATTTCCTACGAGTACTCTTAAAATTTTTGGTTGTGCCTAACTCAATCTTACAAAACTGACTTGTAGAGTGAGGGATGTCTCTCACTTATAAAATCTTTTTCAGATCATTTTTTATCCGATGTGGGACTCTTAACAAATACGTTCTAAAATAAAATTTGGAGGTCAAAAGTATAAACAAGAATTAGTTGGTTTAGAAGGATGATCCCTTTGAAAAATATAATTGAATTGAACTCATGTTGAATTACAAAGCTAATTAAATATATTCTAATTTCTAGATGACTCAAATTAAGGTCTAAAGAAACTTTCAAATATAAAATTCATTCAATTGATTTTTTTAGGTAACAAAATCAGTACAATCAGCTAAATAAGAAATGTTGCGGAAACAATAATACTATGGTACTAATAGTTTGTTGATTTGGCACATACTACATACATCTGTTATGCAAAGAACAAAATGTACCTAATATTTTAATAAATATACAAGTACAAACCTTTATTTCTATGCTTGCAAAGTTGCAAATAAATCATGGGCAAACAAAGAGGAGCTGAGCTAGGCTGAATGTTGAGGTCTCTTTTAACTAATGCAGCTTCCCCTCATTCACTTAACTTCAGGTAGGAAAAAATGTTGTATTTTATCATTGCTATCTATACCATACATTTCTCAGCTTCTATATATTAAGGTTGTTTTTACAACCGGGCTATTGACAAATGAAACTCCAAATACTGCATACAAAAAAAATAACCAATAGCTAAACTATAGCTAAATGAGACAGTAAATTTTTCGCCATCTGTTTTCTATGTTTTTCCATAAAAGAGTGCAAATTTGGATGTGGTAATCTGAGGTCATGCCCTCCCTTTCCTTTTGTCATCCAATACCTGTCTCCCCCAAAACAAGGTCCAAACAGAAGGAATGTTTTGTTAGAGGAACTGATAGCAAACTATTTTGCAGAAATTATTTAATATATTTTTGTACATGTAAAAACAACTATCTTGAAAAATATGAGAAAGGACTAATATTACTATCAAAATTATGATTTTAGATGAAGTTAGAGTTAGAGACCAATCACAGAATAAGACTTGGTTGTTATAGTTGTTCTAGGTAAGTTAAAAATTCAAATTTTCACATAAAGTCAAAATTCAAATTTTCTCATAAAGTCAAAATTCAAATTAGAATTACCTTACTCTGAAAGATTCGCATGGTTAATACAAGTGTGTCTCGCATTCTACAAAGAAAAGGGTAAGTACATTGTTAATTATGTAGGTAAAATGGATTAACATTGCAAAGGAGTTTTAAATCAAACAGTATGCACAAGAAATTTGATATTACAATCATAGAACAGAATAAATATCAGCAGAAAAAGAAAATTAACATTGGAACAATGTACACAGAGAAAAAGTATCAGCTGCATCGGGCTAGAAATAAGGAAAAGGAACCACAGTTATTATAGTCACTTGCATCATAGTGGAGATATAATTAAAAGAAGTATATTTTCAACTATATTACAGCGATAAATTACTAATAGTTTACCTAACGTTACTCATACACTCGATGCTAAATTCAAGTCAGGGATCAAAAAGGATATTTTAGGACGATGACCAATGATATTTTACCAATATCATATGTAAAATTGTTAATTCTCAGAAATTGCAGAATATGTAAATATTACACACAGATTTGTTTGGGTTAATTGAACTCAGGATAATAGGTTCATATATACGCCACAAGAATAATAAGCTAAAAGCATTTCCTTGAACGTAAGCTTCAGTGCTACCTTGGAACTGGTCACTTATTTAGTAATTGTGTTCCTTCAGATATCATATGTTTCCAAATTCTCTTAGAAACTAATTCCAACAGTGACTAATTCCAATAGAATATGAATTTCATCACTAAAATATTAAAATGTTTGGAAATTAATAAAAAGGATAGAAAAATTAGCATGCATTTGACATGAAACTGAAAGTGAAACACAACCAATGTAATTACCTGACGCTATATGTGCTAAGAGGATGAGAAGATCCATTTGAGCATGTTAACACAAATTGTGTTGAGAGACCACATGGAACTTTAATCTGCGGAAAATTCATAAAAGGAAAGGGGATGTAATTCTTTAAAAAAGAAATAACAGTAGGCTTAAGTTCAACTCAGAGAGTAAACGTACACATCAAATTATTTCACAAACAAAAACTTAATATTTATGGAAAATCTCACGAGTGTTTTACACCTAAGAGTGTGTTTGTTTTAGGTTACCTAAAACAATTCCCGTGAATGTGGAGGTTGGAAATATGGATTCCCACATTTGTTACAAAGTTAGAAAAGTTATTCCCAAATATAAAACATTCCTAGGAATCAAATAACTTCCTCTTTCCCATGTTTTTATTTCCAAGGGAGGGGGTGGCAAAAAAGGTTCCCATGAAGGTGAGAGTGAAATTTATGTTACTACCTCTATACCCCACTCTGACAAATTGATATCACGAGTGACTCTTGGGAATGTTACAAGTATTAGCCAAACACTTCCTGGGAATTAAACTCCACTTTTATAAATGATTCTTGGGAATGTTAGAACAACAATGATGTTTCTTGTGTAAAGCAACCGATAAGCAAAGGTAGCAAATTTGACTACCTCAAAAATATGGGTAAGCAGACCTAGTTGCAGAGGCCTTATTGGTAGTAAGACAAGGAAATTTGAATGAGCCATTGAGAACTGGTTAGTTACCATTTAGAGCTTGAGTAGTCAGAGGTGAAGACAACATTCTTATTTAGTGAGCTTATAGGAGCAGATTGACTAAGTTAGGCAGAGAAATATTCGGCTCTAGGTATTCCAATCATTGTTCCCTAATGACGTTGTATGATTTGATCAACTTATCTATAGAAAGTGGTATAAAAATGGTTCGATACACTGATAGCCCTTTTCAATAGTTATGCGCAGCACCAGAAAGTTGAATTACATACTGATAAGTCCTTCGAGAATTTCTCAGCAACTACCGGAGCATCAGTGCCATTTATCCTAATTTGGTATCCCGATCGTCTTAAGAATAGAGTTGCTTGTTCCCAATTTTCAGTAGAATCCATCTGTCAGAAATAGCCAGAAAAATGTGAGGATGTGTATTAAGATGAATAAGGAACATAATATATTCTGTATATTTAAGAAATTATATCGAACTGACTTAGACTACAAAAAGTGAATAGAAGAAAAGAGACAGAGATTTTGCAGAATCTAATTTAATGCACTACGAGTGTAAAAAAGTTATACAGCATCATCCAATGATGAATTTCCACATCAGTTAATGTTACATGAGATGTCATGCTAATTAAATGATACAGAAACACATCATTGGAGGACATTTTATCAAAAATACTTTGAAGATAATTTTAGAATATTTCTTGATGAATCTGTACAGATTTTATTACGTTATATAAGCTGGTGTACATAATAATGCAAATAATTCCGTGCCTAGAATTATAGGTATTATAGTAACTGAACTGAGTGAAAGTTTAACTGATTCATTGATTGTCTAAACAGAATACAAGATGAGTCCTTATATATGAGGAACTCAAGTAGTTACAAGGACTGAGTTAGTTACTGAACTAACTGTAAAGCTAACTAAGTATAGTCAGATTAACTAGGTATAGTTAATGATAGAAGCAGATTCAGAAATGTTTATGTTAGAAGGAACAGGGCTGGGCGCCAAGGATCCCTGCACAGCGCCAGTAACTGCCTGGGCGCCAAAGGCGCCAGTAACTGCCTGGGCGCCAAAGGCGCCAGTAACTGCCTGGGCGCCAAAGGCGCCAGTAACTGCCTGGGCGCCAAGGGCGCCAGTAACTGCCAAGAGGATAACTGCCAAGTGTTTGGCGCAGAAGATGATCAGGGCGCCAAGGGCGCCAACTGTCCCAGTGAAATAACTGCTGTCAGCCAGAAACTGCCACATGGCAAGTAACTGCCAGGCGCCTGATGACTAGGCGCCAATGTTGTCAGGCTGTAACTGTTCAGAATATTGTATTGTGCTGTATATAATGTGTTGTGTAATTATTAGGGAGGTAGGCAAGTTTATATTTGGAATTACATTCCTTTGGGAGGCCCTGAGCACCTTTAATTGCTCAAGATAACATTAAGACTTGCTTTGTAATCATAATGGATAATATGATCCATTGTAACTCCTTAATTCAATAAAACAACAGAGTTAATCTCTGTTTTCTGTCTCTAATTACAGTTTACTGATTTGGTATCTATTAGTTAACTGATGTACAACTCACTAAAAGGCAATGTTACAAGGTAATTAATGAAAGGATTATATATCCACATACACCCCCCCACAAGCTCAGGGTGGGTGCTTCGAAACAATTGGAGCAGTCACTGTGAGCTTGGACTTAAGAAGTAGAAACCTGTTAGCTGATAGTGGTTTGGTAAGAGCATCTGCCCACTGATCAAGACCAGGAATGTGAGCAACACGCAGTTGCTTTGACAGAACCTTGTCATGAACAAAGAATAGGTCTAGTTCAATGCGCTTTGTCCTAGCATGAAGCACAGGATTGTGGGCAAGTGCAACAGCACTCTGATTGTCACACAGTATCTGAGGAGTGGAGTGTGCAATTCTGAGTTCAGACAGTAGTGACTGTATCCAAGTTATTTCTGCTGTGACCATTGCTAGGCTACGGTACTCTGCCTCAGCACTGGAACGTGCTACAACTGTTTGTTTCTTTGACCACCAAGCAACCAGATTTGGACCTAGATAGACAGCTGCTCCTGAAGTAGATTTTCTGTCATCATTATCAGCAGCCCAATCAGCAAGCATCACACCAAGCAGTGAGGGGTAAAGGTTGAGTTGTGGTTGCTGGCTTGAGCAGTAGCCCATGATTTAGTGTGCCCTTGAGATAACGAAGTATCCTTTTGACTGCAGTCCAATGAGATTCAAGAGGAGCAGCCATGAATTGGCAAACTTTATTCACTGCAAAGCTAATTTCAAGACGAGTGATTGTTGTGTATTGTAGGGCTCCAACTATAGACCTGTAGGTAGCTGGGTCCTGTAGGAAATCACTGCCCTGTTTTGAAAGCTTGAGATTGGAGACCATTGGTGTAGAGATAGGCTTAGCTTCTGTCATGTTGGTTTTATGTAGGAGATCTCTGATATATTTATTCTGAGTAAGTATAAGTTCACCATTTGGTAGATACTTTACTTCAATGCCCAAGAAGTAATCTAACTTGCCAAGTTGCTTAAGTGAGAAGACAGAATCCAGCTTCTGAATTAGGTGCATAATGAGATCATTTGAGGTGCCAGTGAGGATGATATCATCCACATAGACCAACAAGTAGACAACAGCTGATTGTTGAGTGTAAGTGAAGAGAGATGGGTCACATTTGCTTGCTCTAAAGCCAAATTGCAGCAGAGTACTCTTCAGTGTGTCAAACCAGGCCCGTGGAGCCTGCTTTAAACCATAGATTGCCTTGTTGAGCTTTTGCAACCAACCGAGCCTTGTACTTGTTTAAAGTGCCATCTGCATTCTCCTTGACACGGAATACCCATTTGTATCCCACAGCATTCTTACCAGGAGGCAAATGAACAAGGGACCATGTATTGTTTTTCATCAAGACTGTGTGCTCAGCTGTCATGGCAGAATGCCAAGCTGGTTGTTGCAAGGCAGTTTTCACACTTTTTGGCTCAATGTGAGTGAGAAGAAGAGTTGGGTGAAGTCTGGGTTTGACAATGCCATTTTTAGCACGAGTTTGCATAGGATGTGTATTTGTTGGTGGTGGAGGGGATGGTGTGGGTGAGCTAACAGATATAGTGGTGCTAGCAGTAGGTGCTGTGAAGGGAAATGAAGGAGAATTAGCTGATGGGTGAGAGGGTGAGGCAGGGGAAGGATGGACAGTGGTAGGGTTGGATGAGGTAGAAGAGGTGGGTAGAATTGAATCTTGGGGTGGCTGGTGATTAGGTTGAAGTGGCGAGGACAATATTGGTATGGTGGCAGTAGGTTGTGAAGTGTTTGGAGAGGGGGTGGGTGAGGTTGGTGAAGAAGACTCAAAGAGTTCTTAGTAGGGGAACTTGTGTTCATTGAAGATAACATCTCTGGAGACATAGATACGACCATTAGGAGACAAGCATTTGTAGCCTTTGTGAGATGATGAGTAGCCTAAAAAGACACATTCATGAGATCTAAAATCAAGTTTGTGAGCATTATAGGGCCTTAGGCATGGGAAACAGCTACATCCAAAAGCTCTAAGGGATGAGTAGTTGGGTAATTGACCATAGAGGACTTGAAAGGGAACACCACCATTGAGAGAGGTGGTAGGCAGCCTATTTATAAGATGGACAGCAGTGGCAAATGCATGATCCCAAAATGAGAGAGGCAGCCTAGCTTGAAATAGGAGAGTAAGACCAAGTTCAGCCACATGCCTATGATTCCTCTCCACTACACCATTTTGATGGTGAGTGTGAAGGCATATGAGCCTATGAATGACACCTAGATCAGCAAGATACTTAGAGAGAGGACTGAATTCCCCTCCCCAATCAGTTTGAATGGCCTTGAGTTTAGTGTTAAATTGTAATTCAGCCATGGCCTTGAATTGTTTAAAGATATCAAACGTTTCAGACTTAGATTTGAGAAGATAGAACCATGTGAAACGTGAGTAAGCATCAACAAATGCTATGTAGTAATAGAAACCATTGGAGGATGCCATTGGAGATGGCCCCCAAAGGTCACTATATACTAACTCTAGAGGAGCATGATAGACAGTATCTGACGGTGAACTAGGTAATCTATGTGATTTACCAGCACAACAAGCATCACAAGGAAGTGGTGAAGGCGATGCGCTTTAATCACCGGTTCCACTTGTTGTCTCCACAATACGAAGCTCTCTTCGTGAAGCTTTTCCGTAATCTTGTGGCGGAATTATTTGATTTCTGGTGCGGTGGTGCTACCAGTGCTCGCGTCAGAGCGCGGTATTGATTGAGCAACCGAAACCGGAGCACCAACCGGTGACTGTGGTGGCGGCGGTGGTTCATTGTTGACGAAAGCCATTTGGCGAAAAAAGGGAAAAATGGATCAAGAAGCTCTAGATACCATATTATAGTAACTGAACTGAGTGAAAGTTTAACTGATTCATTGATTGTCTAAACAGAATACAAGATGAGTCCTTATATATGAGGAACTCAAGTAGTTACAAGGACTGAGTTAGTTACTGAACTAACTGTAATGCTAACTAAGTATAGTCAGATTAACTAGGTATAGTTAACTGATGTACAACTCACTAGAAGGCAATGTTACAAGGTAATTAATGAAAGGATTATATATCCTCATACAATGGGGAACAAAACCTGCTCAGTAAAAACAATTGTGGAAATAAATCAGCATCAACAAAAAAAGTAACAGAAAGCAAAGTAACAGATAATCGCTCAACATTGCGAGTAATCCTTCATGAACTTTTTTTGTATACCATGAACCAGACAAAGTACGCAAAATTATAGTAAGACAAGTGCTATGATTCCATGAAGTGATGCGCTTTTCAACAAATATTTTTTGTTCTTGATTCCTAAGCAAGGCCTGTATGCTAAATATTGTTTTAAAATAAAAGGATTTTCCAACTAAAAACAGACCTACCAGAAGTAGAACACTGAAGTGTGCTTCTCCTTTAGATAGATATGTGTCAATCTCATGCTGCATTTCTGGGTCTATGAAGATAGCACACAGAAGCCCATGATCAGAAAGCATAAAAAGGAGGAAAAACCATAAAATAAAACAGACAAATATTATGAATAATAAATTGCCTAAGTTGTTCGTAAGAATGCCATTAAAAAAATTGACATGGTTTTCGTTACTTTCTAATTAATGCAATTATGCAACATGTCATGTGAAAAAGATAATTTGAAGGAGAAATTATTTCTGGTAACAAAATATTGTAATTTTTTTAATTATATCTAACAACACACATATAGCTCTGTTTGTGCCAAAGATGGCATTTAGTTCAGATCTTGCAAGTTTATCAACAACCATTCTTTTGATTGAGTAATTTAATTTCAACCATCATAATATATTTTCATTTTAAATAGAAGAGAAAAGTGCCCAGTTAGAGTCAAGTCTTCCAGTTCCAGATTCAGCAGCAAACTAACTTACCGCATTGTATTTTGTTTTGATCATTAGCAAAAAGCCTTACCAGCTCCCCCTGACAAAGAGAACAAATTTGACAAAAAAAAATTATGAAAGATGTTTGGGCCAGAAATGGACAGATAACAATAATTGAGAAGGCAATATGGAAATGTCTATTATTGCGAGGACTCTTAGACTGAGAATGAACTATCAGTATTGTTGAATTTGTGATTTTTGTGTGCCTAAATTAGATCACACTAGGCTGCATTTATAATAGGGGGTGCAATAAATACAATAAATATTAACTGTTATTCGAAACCTGATACAATAAATAATTACGCTTGTTACAAGAAAACAATGCATTTCCATGCAAAACCTGAAACTAAGTTTGACAATTGTTGGGCTAGTTTGAGTTATAACCAACATTAGTCACCATCGAGATGATCGTCGAGGGTAAGAGAATGTACCACTAATATGATTCATCCGTGGGATAAGAGTCATCACTGAAATGATCGTCAGTGGGAGGAGAAGACACCAATAATATGATTCATCTGCGGGAAAATAGACCATTGAAAACATCATCGACCGAAAGAGAAGTCACCACTAATATGACTCATTTGTAGGAAGAGGGTCAAAACCAAAATTATCACCGGCGGGAAGAGAATTGACCACTATATGATCAGCTGGTGAGAAAAGAAGGCATGACAAACAAACAAAACAAGAACCAACATGCGCAAGACCTTGCAGAACAGAGTTGTAACCTAAAAATTTGGACTGCAGCCACTGACGGAGTTGTCCCCAAGTCACAAACTGGCCAAATTTGGGCACGTTTAGGTAGAGGACATGAAGGCGACATTGGGGCAAGAAACAGCGGTCGGAAAGGTGGCTTCACGCACCGTGTGCGGCCGTCAGGGTGTTTTGGGGGGTGTGAGCGCATTATAAGTTCGTTCAACATGGAGTTTTGGGAGAAAACAGATCAGCTAGATGCACCTTAACTGTGATAGTTTCAACATAAAATTCGCCGCAAATTTTCCAGCAGTGGAGACGGTGACCAGAGGTGTCAGGAAACGCAATAGAGCAGCGAACACAACAAAAAATGGTGGCCTGATATGATTGTAATAAATACAGTATTGCTAATTGATATGATTGCTTAGTCTAATTCTAATCAGTGATATTGTGCAGCTGAGGAATAATGACATGTGATGTGACTAATTTAATAATGTTGGACTAACTCTAACAAATATTTTAGCACAGAAGATGAAGTCTGTTCCTAGATAATTTTTCATTGCCATGATTGAGTAATCTATCCGTATATTGGTTCCTGGAGTCTGTTAACAGACTCATGCTGAGCCAGTCACACCGTTATTACTGCTGGTTTGTTAAGAAGCTAGTGAACTATTCTGAACTAAAAATAGTTATTTGGTCTTTGTTGTATAACTGATTTCCACTCTGCTAATTCTTTAGAACAGCATTTCCTCAGATCCCCTGAAATGCTCTGAATATTTCGTCACTTTTTTCCTCACTTTCTTTCTCTTTCTCACACACTAATATATATCTATACTGAAATTTCATTGCTGACATTTCAGTTTGATCAAACGTATCCTAAATTAAAAAAAACAAATTTCTGTTGAAGTATAGCATCCATAGAGTTGACCATAACTTATTAGTAAATTACGTAATTTAAAATATGACAGACCGTGAGATCTATTACTAATTTATTTCAAACCTGACGTCCTTTATCATCCATTGGAATACACTCAACTGCTATCAATTTATCAACATCATCAGCTGTAACTACATACTCTGGATTTGTAGCTCCTGAAACAAGAGAAACATACATAAAAAAAAATATTGTGTTGCACTTCTCAGCAAACAATCAAACAGTTTCTTAAGAAGAAAAAGTAACTAAGAAGTTAAATTTCAACCACCTTCGATATACTGCCTAGTTCCATCCTGAAGATGCCGAACCCACTGACATGAACCCAATATTTACAATGATGTCGGTAAAAGAAGAGATGGAAAATAATATGGATTGAAAGTTAAATACCAATGGAAAGAATTTTACCTGAAAAATACAAAGGGAAGTTCCACGGACTGGATACCCACATCCTAGAAGTTTTTCTCCAGGAATAGCATCACCACAAATTTGAAAATTCTCAATACCAGGGCCATCTAGAAAGATGTAACTTGTTATTATTGTTAGAACATATGATAGTATTTAACAATAACTTGGTATCATGTTAGAGTATCTTGAATTAGCTCATATGATTAATATATTATCTTAAAGTATCTCAAGAATTAGTTTCCATATTACTTAGTTATGATCATGATTAGTTTCCCTATTTAGTTAGGATTTTGAGTCTTGTATTAGTATAAACAATGGCTAGTGTGTAATCTATCATCAAATCATCATCAACCATCATCATAGTTTTAAAGTCTATTTTTGTCATCTCTCTTTATCTAAAACCATATGACTCCACAAGCATAAAATGACATACTATCTAGTCATAGTGAAAAATATAAATTACCCTCAGAAACAGATGAAGCAGTCTCATCATGCTCAGGTGGAGGTTGATACAACCTGCCATTGCCATTAAAAAAAATTCCTTCTCCAGTTCTCTCTATTAAATCAATTGAACCATGCTGGAAAGAAGATAGGTCCCTGCACAAATTGTTCCATGGATAAGTACATGTTAAAAAAAAAAACAAGCCTAATCAGAAATACTAGTATTCCTTAGAGAGAGAGAGAGAGAGGAGTTCCTATTGTGAGACTAAGAATAAATTCTAACTATTGGATCAGGGCCAACCGTAGACTAAAGCAAGTTTCCAAAACTCAACGAATTGACTTTATTATTCAAATTTTGAGTTATTCTCTTCTTACCTAAGATTAAATAATGTTGCGACAAAAGTTAAATAGTTACTTCATTATTGATTGAACAATAAATGCTAAACAAAATTGATTACAATAATTTAACAAGTTATTTTACATCTCAAAAAATATGAAGACAAACTTCAAATAAAACTACATAATTATAACAAACTATGGAAATTAGTTTGAAAAAATGTCATTAAATTTTGCTTTGGGCCTAGATATAGATTTGGTAGCTTTGCACTGGATCATGCA
Organism: Astragalus membranaceus; assembly: GCA_039519185.1. Lineage (NCBI taxonomy): Eukaryota > Viridiplantae > Streptophyta > Magnoliopsida > Fabales > Fabaceae > Astragalus > Astragalus membranaceus. The sequence continues at coordinate 10,810,683 of CM076846.1, forward strand.
TGCATTGTCAAGATTAGAACATTAAGTCACGTGACCTTCAAATGACTTTTAATATTGACCATCCATATGAGACTGAAGGGTGGAGGAGTCGGCTTTTTTTATCATGTGTATGTTTGAACATACCTATGCACAAGTCAAAAATGTAGATACTAAGGGGCAGTACATAGAATACAGGCAAATATTTCCTATCTCATCCAGTTAATCAACAATAGAAATTTCTTCACCTTGTTTTTCATTTCTCTTCTTAAATTGGGCAAGGTATTAACTTCACCATAAGCCCATGTGCATTTTCAAACGGTGAATTGTAGCTCAAGATGTTATCCTGGCATGCTTCCTAAGTAATGATGATGGATAAAAGATATTCACATAGTAAAAACAGGGGATAAACAATACCAACCTATCAGCCTTAGAAATCTCCCGATTGTTAGCCCTTCTGAAAGCCCCACTTACATCATCACTTTGAGGATTTTGTTCATTCCCAATAAGACCTTGATGGGGAAAGTTATGCTGAAACTGAAATGCAAAATCAAATCGAAATCAATGATAGGGAGAGAAAATCTACTATGATAAACACAAAATAAGGACATATCATACAAGAAGAATACATGCCAATAGTACCATGAATTCATTATGATTGTGACTCGTCAAATTTGCAGAACCTGGACTTTCAACAACTTGATTACCATTATCTCCATGGCTTTCTAGTACAGAATTTAGCTCTCCAATTCTATCCTGTCCAAAAAAGTAGCCACCCATCTTTAGCAATAATCAATCAACCATTGACAACAATAATTACTTATCAAAAAGAGGCAACACTTAAAAACAAACCATAAAAAAGAGCCACGGTACTAGAATGCACTAACAACCAGAGATAAAGTAAGACAACCAGAAATTCATGAAGCAGGGAACATAAAATCAACAATATTAGCAATGTTCTATGTGCAGCATCTGTTTGTTTACTATGAACATGTGGTATTATAGTATTTTCAGTCAGCTTTTTAAAACCAGAGGTTTCAAACTGATGGATTTGACAGAGACAGTAATACAAACTATGCATCAGAAGTGTTAGAAACTTACATGTGAATTCCGAATCCTCCATTGCAATTGATCGTGTAAATGCTGGACAAGAACCACACAAAATGTGAGAATATCTACAAAATATTTTGAGAAAGAGAATGATGTATCGTAGATTAGGAAAACTTATATTATTGTAGGGATTGTGATCTGATATCTTATTTTTAGGGATCTTCTCTTGTTAGGAACCAGATATTTTTTCTTAGGGATTTCGTCTAATCATTAGAAAATTTGTTCCCTAATTAAATGAGGATTACAAGTCTATATTAATATAAATATGCCTACCGAATTACACATGACAGTACCACAGTACCAATTTAACATCATATTTTTGAGTCTATATTCTCCTTTAAAAGCCCTGTAATTTCAACTTGATATTAGAGTGGTAACATCCTCCCTGACCTATGCTCTGCTGTCGAACTTCTTAAAATAAGGAACTTTAAGAAATTCTAAGAAATATGTTGTCAACCCATACAAAAATTGGCATTCAAGGTCACTTCAAAGTTCATGTAACTGGTGAAATGTTTACAGTACATAGCAAGGAATCTATCATTTATCAAGCACCACATTTTCATACCTTTACACTGTTGGATATTGATGAGGCATTCATAACACGAGGCCATAGACCATATTCGGCCAACAATCCCAGCATAGATGACATGAAGACATATCTCTCATCCTCTACAACCTAGATGGAGGATATATATCAATAACACAATCGAGAATTAACGTGTAAAGAAAGGGAGATTCCAGTCCTTAAATGAAAAGTTAGAATTATCATAGTAGGTACACGATGATAGAAAACAACATAAAAACAAGGCGGTATTTTTGTAACTATCGGTATAAACAGGAAATGAAAAATAGAAAATATCTACCCAAACAGGCCGTTAGGCCCTTGACCAACTCTAACTACTTTGCCTTATTTCTGCTAATTCTTTGAAGCTGAGTCAATGACAGTGTCCCATAAGTTTACTATTTCTCAAACAACTGTGACAGGATTCTGGCAGTTCGGTGTTCATCCTGCCTCCTAGTAGGGATGACCGTTGTAAGAGTACTAGTGTAAATTGACTCGTCATTTTGTAACAGATTGTAATATTGCTAGTTAGTATAACCTGCTACTACAGGTCATGTTAACCTAGGTCACCTGCTAGTGCAGGTCATTATCTGTATCTCATTGAACCTATATAAGGTCACTCAATGATGTACTGTTGATCAATGAATAATAACAAGTTCAGTTCTCATTCAATGATTTCGTTTTCCCTTTCTCTCTAGAATTCCAACCTGGTATTCAGAGCTAACCGTTCCTAACAGATCTGTAACTAACTTCTTCTTCCTTTTTCGCTTCGCTTTCCGCTTCGCTCTTCGTCGCGCCACTCGATGGCCTCCGTGAATAATACAGATCAGCCACCGCCTCCTCCTGGCGGAACTGGCACAGGTTCAAGAACCTCACCGCAATCAGATGCGAGCACCAGAAACTCTTCCTCAACTGAAATCAAGGAGTTTTGTCACAAGATTACAGAGAAATTGCACGATGAAAATTTCGTGCTATGGCGTCAACAAGTTGAACCGATTATCAAAGCGCACCGCCTCCATCACTTTCTCGTCTCGCCGAAGATTCCTCCACGATTTCTCACCACCGAAGACATCGCAAGCAACAACGAAAGTCAGGAATTTCAACTCTGGGAAGCACAGGATCAAATGCTCCTGTCGTGGCTCCAAACGTCGCTCACGACGGCGATTCAGGCGCGTGTGGTCGGTTGCAATCACACGTTTGAACTCTGGGATAAGATTCGCGCCTACTTCTCAAAGCTAGGTCGCACAAAAATTCATTAATTGCGAAATGAGTTGCGCACTACGCAATTGGAGAATTCCTCTGTCAAAGATTTCCTTGCGAAAATCAAGAATCTCGTAGATTCATTTGCTGCGGTTGGAAGCCCTATCTCTGCGAAGGATCATCTTGACGCTATCCTAGAGGGTCTTCCACAAGAATACGATCAGATCATCTCGCTCGTGGAAAGCAGATTTGACGATGACGTCACTGTTGAAGAAGCTGAACCACTTCTCCTCACTCAAGAAGTGCGACTTAATCGCTATCGCAAACAGAATAAGGGTGATAACACTACTGTTCTTCTCACTCACACCTCTTCGCAGTAACAAACTCATGTGAACACTGCTCCTGCGCCTGCGAACAACAATCCTCAAGCGCCTGCTACCAACGATGGTCAAACTGAGGGCTATGGCTATCGTGGTCGTGGTCGTGGCAGAGGACGTGGCCGTGGAGGTAGGTTTCAACAACAATGCCAGGTCTGCAACAAGTTTGGACACTCTGCAGCCCAATGCTATCACAGATTCAACCAGTATTACAACCCTAATGCACCTCCACAACCTCAACAATACCCCTACAATCCCTACACATATGTTAGACCACAACAACCTCCACCACAGTGGCCTTCCCAGCCCTTACAAGCACCACAGGCAGCACCACAACAACCTCAAGCTACTGCTCTCATGATGACAGCACCTCAACTTGCCTCACCAAGTTTCTTTGGTGATACTGCAACTTCCACACATGTCACCAACAATGCTCAGAACATCCAAGTCCCTCAAGTCACTCATGATACTCCCAGCCAAGTGTTTGTAGGTAATGGACAAGGTTTTCCCGTTATCTCTTCAGGCTCCACTTCTTTCCTTCACCTTTTAATCCAAACATTAAATTGCACCTTCATAATCTCTTGTATGTTCCCTCTATCACAAAAAAACTGGTCAGTGTTAATCGTTTTCTGCGTGACAACCCTGTTTTTGTTGAGTTTCACTTAAATGATTGTTTTGTGAAATTTCAGGCTACTCGTGAGGTGTTGCTGCATGGTCGTGCTGGCCCTGATGGACTCTATGAGTTCAAGAACATGCTGCAGCACACTGGCCAAGCTCACTCTACTGCTCCCAAGTCTCATATACATTCTGCTTCCATTGTAAATCCAGTTTCTAGTTGTCCTATCCCCACCGTAAACAGTGCCACTGTCACTGTTCCCCATTCCCAACACATTTTACAAACTTGGCATCAAAGATTAGGGTATCCTAATCACAATGCCTTAAGAATTGTTGCTCAAATGTGTAATCTCTCTTTACCTAATAAAGAACCATCCACTTATTGCAATGCTTGTGCTGTTGGCAAGTCACATAGACTGCCTTCCTCATCCTCTTTCACTGTCTATAGTTCTCCTTTGCAATTAGTCTATAGTGACCTTTGGGGACCATCACCAATGGCTTCCTCCACTGGTTTTTATTACTATCTCACATTTGTTGATGCATTCTCTAGATTCACATGGCTATATCTCATTAAATCTAAATCTGATACACTGCACACATTTAAAGAATTTAAGGCAATGGCTGAACTTCAATTCAATTGCAAAGTCAAATCTATTCAAACTAATTGGGGAGGAGAGTATAGAACTTTTTCCAAATACCTAGCTGACCTAGGTATTCTCTATCGTGTTATATGCCCTCACACTCACCACCAAAATGGTGTAGTGGAGAGGAAACATAGGCACATAGTGGAATTAGGGCTCACTCTTCTATTTCAAGCTAACTTGCCTTAACATTTCTGGGACCATGTCTTTGCCTCTGCTGTCCACCTAATAAATAGACTGCCTACAGCTTCTCTTAATGGCTCTATTCCCTATCAAGTCCTCTATGGTCAAATTCCTAATTTCTCCTCTCTTAGAGTCTTTGGCTGTAGTTGTTTTCCTTGTCTTAGACCTTACAACACTCACAAGCTGGATTTCAGGTCTCATGAATGTGTATTTTTGGGATATTCATCATCACACAAAGGTTACAAGTGTCTTTCACCTAGTGGCAGAATATACATCTCAAAGGATGTGATATTCAATGATAACAGATTTCCATACAAACAGCTAATTGAGACTAAAACAACCTCTCAGCACACACATAATGCCACCAACATGCCCACTGCCTCTATTTCCTCACCTTCAATACCACACCAGACTACTACAACTAACCCTACCACTCATACTATAGCTCACACTCAACCCAACTCACCTCAGTCTCCAGGTCACTCCTCTGTCAATCAACCTGAACCTCCCTCCCCTGCCTCTCCAACACCAACAACCAGTCCACACCCTCACTCAATGGCCACTGCTAGCACCACTATAGATCTGTCCTCACCTCCCACCCAACCAACCAACATACATCCCATGCAAACACGTTCCAAATCTGGCATTGTGAAACCAAGACTCCACCCTGCTCTTCTTCTCACACACATTGAGCCCAAAAGTGTTAAAACTGCACTACAACAGCCTGCCTGGCAGTCTGCTATGGCAACTGAATATGCTGCCCTTATGAAGAATGAGACTTGGTCCTTAGTTCATTCACCTCCTGGCAAGAATGTTATAGGCTGTAAATGGGTATTTAGAGTAAAGGAAAATGCTGATGGCTCTCTAAATAAATACAAGGCTCGCTTGGTAGCAAAAGGATTTCATCAACAGCAAGGTCAAGACTTCAATGAAACATTCTCCCCTGTCATTAAGCCTGTCACCATTCGTACGATTCTTACATTGGCACTAAGTCACAAGTGGGATCTTCATCAAATTGATGTTAACAATGCATTCTTGAATGGCACATTGTCTGAGGAAGTTTATATGACTCAACCTCAAGGGTTTGAAGCAAATGACAAGTCTCTAGTTTGCAAGTTAAACAAAGCAATCTATGGCCTGAAGCAAGCCCCACGTGCCTGGTTTGATAAGCTCAAGTCTACTCTTCTTAAACTGGGATTCACTAGTAGTAGATGTGATCCTTCTCTGTTTGTCTACAAGAGAGCATCAGTTGTTGTGTATCTCTTGGTGTATGTATATGACATAATCCTCACTGGTAATTCTAATCTGTTAATCAAGCAACTAATTCAGCAAATGGACTCTGTTTTCTCTCTCAAACAACTTGGAGCATTGGATTATTTTCTTGGCATTGAAGTCAAGACACTGTCTGAAGGCAATCTACTACTCACTCAAGGCAAATACATCAAAGATCTACTGTCAAAAACAAACATGGCAGAGGCTAATTCTATCTCTTCACCTATGGTATCCAGTTGCAAATTGTCCAAACAGGGAAATGATTATCTGCCTGATCCTGTCACCTACAAATCAGTGGTGGGAGCTCTGCAGTACACTACCATAAAAGGTACTATCATCCATGGTTTACTACTGCAGCCAGCATATATCTCCAAGCCTCTGCAGCTACGTGCCTGGTGTGATGCTGACTGGGCATCTGATGTGGATGACAGAAAGTCAACTTCTGGAGCTGCTATGTATTTAGGACCTAATCTGGTTTCTTGGTGGTCCAAGAAGCAAACAGTTGTTGCACGTTCAAGTGCAGAAGCTGAGTATAGGAGCCTTGCCCTTGCCACTGCAGAAGTCACTTGGATCCAGTCACTACTCACTGAATTGGGAATCAATCACTCTGTTCCTCAAATTTTTTGTGATAATCAGAGTGCTGTAGCACTAGCTCACAATCCAGTGCTACATGCTAGAACAAAGCACATGGAGCTTGACCTATTTTTTGTTAGGGACAGAGTATTATCCAAGCAGCTATCAATCTATCATGTTCCTGGTACAGAACAGTGGGCTGATGTTTTCACAAAGCCACCGTCTTCCTCAAGGTTTCTATTTCTCAAATCCAAGCTTCAAGTGGTTGCTCCTCCCTCAGCCTCACACCCACCTTGAGCTTGTGGGCGGGTGTAAGAGTACTAGTGTAAATTGACTCTTGTCATTTTGTAACAGATTGTAATATTGCTAGTTAGTATAACCTGCTACTACAGGTCATGTTAACCTAGGTCACCTGCTAGTGCAGGTCATTATCTGTATCTCAGTGAACCTATATAAGGTCACTCAATGATGTACTGTTGATCAATGAATAACAAGTTCAGTTCTCATTCAATGATTTCGTTTTCCCCTTCTCTCTAGAATTCCAACAACCGTGATGTTCAATGCCCAGAAAGGTTTCATACCACTGCCCACTGCCCAAGAGAACTCAAGTGCTGAAAACTGGATCATTTCCATTTAAGAGAAAATTCTGCAATTTTTAGTAGAAAGTAGATAATAAAAATTTATCCAGAAATTCAATGTGTCTTAGGAAGTCATCTTTCCTAATCCTAATCTGATAACCTAATAAATGAAAGGCTGTTTTCGATTCTTCACATCCCTATTCTATATATTGAACTTCAATGCAAGGTTGATGAGCCCATCCTTTGTTCACCCCTAAAACCAAAAGGGCTTTCACTTATGTAGGTATTTTGCATATATTAATCATTCCCGTGCCAATAAAAGGTTTGAAAATCCGTTATCTCTACACAAACCCATTCTACATAATAAACTTCAACACGAGATAGATGGGCTTGTCCTTTGTTCACCTTTCAAGAGGAAAGGGCTTTCAGTTATGTATGCTACATACAATAACCATTCCTGAGCCAAAAATGAGGAGTACACATTTTTCGGCATAGTAATATTTTAAAATCTATAATTAAGTCTCTTGATGTAAGTTGTTATAATATCAATTTTACGTTTACAATTCACATTTACAACAATAGGAACAAAATAAGCATACAACTTGTGAACTTTAAGTTATGCAATTATCACTGGGTTGTTTCAAAAATCAATAAGCCCAACAATACTGTTCCATGTTCACAACTTCACTACAAGTACCAGATGAGCTAACTACAATTGCCTAGGTGATTGTAAATTTGTAACATTCCATAAACCTAATTAACATGTTGCAGTAAATTAGCAAAACATCAAACATAAAATACTGAGATCATCCTCAAACTAGACTTACTTTCAAATCATGAGCAAGTTTTAAATTTTCTTCTAGATAACCTTTCCTTTGAGCCAGCTCATTAGATGTGGATGTGATAGCTTCATTTTGCTTGTCGTCAATTGCCTGATGAAAAAATATGGCACGTAACTTTTAAGATTGAAGTTATCTCAGTAAGATACTATAAGCATAACTTACAAAGACATTGACTAACCATTCTTAATTCAGAGAATTCCCTCTCTAATTTGCATCTCTCATTTAAAATCTGCAGTTCCTGCTGCCATTAAATTTAGTTCATTTCCTCAAATTGCAATGAAGTATATAAAACTTCAATGCCTGTGTGGATTTCATACCTTCATACAGGCAACAGCAATCTGTTCACGAAGGGAGAGGATCTCTTCTTCTTGCCCCCTTGCTCGTGAATAAAGTTCCTGCAAATAAACTTATAATCTGATGGGATTGTATGAATTTTCTTATATCTTCGAAAGAAAAATTACGAGCAAGAGTGCATTATGGCATCTTCAAAGTTTTTCATGTGTGATTTTGAAAATGTCCCACATAAAATATACTGTTATACTTTATTACCATAGTATCTAGGTCCTGGATGTGATTGAGTGTATCATTGCTTTTGCTTTGAGCTAGTTGTGTTTGAGAGTTGTTCCTACAATGCAAACAACATCAAATTTATCACATCACAACTTGAACATATTAGATTGTAAGGTTCAACATACCCTGAGCAAAATACTAAATGCATCTGAAGAATAAAAAACTTATTGCACAATGAAAAATGTCATTATCACATGTCTTACGTAGGATACCTTATCATTCAAATTATTTGTGTTGGAAGTTCCACGTTGGATAGTGAAATTATGATCTAATCAGTGATTATAAGTGGGGGAAACCCTCACCCCATAAGCTAGCTTTCGATACTAGTTTGGCCCAAACCCAAATTGTAACTTTGTATCAGAGCCAGAGTATACTCTGTCGTTTATTGCCTGTTCTGAACTTTAGTCTTCTTATTTTGACTTTAAATTGTTATTTAAGTGTCACATATGACATAACTTGCAATGCACCTAATACTCTATAAATAGAGATTAATGGTTAACCTTTTCTATCATCTCGGTATCATTAATAACAATCACATTTTAGAGTCATTATTCTTCCTTCTTCTGTCTAAAACCCATCAACTTTAACACTAAGCATAGAAATTGAAAACTTTGTTAAGCTGTTACAGTTAGCGGTTTTACCGATTCATTGATTTCATTCTTTTCTTTTAAGCATAATAGGTGTTTAAGAGGGCGTATTATCTTACTCTCGTTCTAATTTCTGATCTATTATTTGTCAAATATTTTTTAATTTTTTAATTTACTGAAAAACAAATATTGTTGCATCAAGATTATCCAATTCCTTTGAAGTTTGAACAGTAGGCTTTTTTAAGCTAACCAATTATGAAACCAATGCTACCAGAAGACAGCGAATGGCCTGCACAAGGATTGCCCAATTTATATGTTCCGTCCCTCAAACTCTAAATATATTCCCATCCAAAAAAGTGAACTTACAAAAAACGCGACATCATTTCGCATGTATTACCTGCCTAGAATTTCAGAGCCTTGACCCTGAATCCCATCATTTTTAAGCCCATGCGAAGAGCTTTTAACAGAAGACATAAAATTGCTTGCACAAGGTCCTCTTCAAAACAACCTGAAACAGAATCATAGTTGGTTATTTCCATTATTACGAGTAAATTCCCACATTTTGTCTCCTTTGATCATCCTCATATCTAGGTCCAAATCAAGGTTTCTGTATGATTCGATTCTTACCAGGAGATGCTTCGAGAAGAAACAGATACCAAAGAGTCAACAACTTATCCAAGTACTAAAAGCAAATTTCTTAATTAACAATATGTTATTTTGCATATGACCAAATAAATGTACACATGTTATCTTATATTCTACTAACAAACACCAAAAGCAGTCCATACAGAAAAAGAGCAACTAATTAACTGGAGGACATTGATCATTCAATTGGCAATTTGGCATACATATAAACAACCCAATTAACTAGTCTAGCAACAATTACACCACACAACCATTATCCTAAACCAAGGCAAATACTAAAAATACTATGACATCCACATGAACTTGCAGAACTTTCCAAACTCTCAAATTGTCAAATTCAATCCATTTCTTCACATCACTGACAGCCCAAAAATTTCAACAAGTTAAAAAATCAACATAAGAGCTACCTATTGTAATTCAAAAAGATTAGGAACTCTGAAATGGTCAATTTTATGTTCACAAAAGATAACAGAATGAATAATCCAACTTCAGGGGGACACCCATTAAAACTGAATTAACGTATTAACAGATGGCATAATCAGAAGAAGGGACTCACCGACACTCCGACAGTAAGTAATACGTTGGCAACTACCTTAGTTGGTGTTTTTGAAGCTGAAAAAAGCGAGATCGGAAGGAAAAGACGGAGAGGGAGAAAGAAACCGAGATGTGTTTGTTATATTGTGGCAGAGAGAGAAATGAAGGGCGAGTCAAAGGAGGTAGAGAAATTTGGAAAAATGAGACTTTTTCAAATAGAAAAAAAAAACAGAGAGAGGAAAAGTAGAAAAGAGGAAAGGTAGAAAAAACATAATGACGGGGATAAAGCCATAAACCAACGACGTGCAAAGGGAAAGTGTCGTAATCAGTGCAAATTTTGTGGTACACAACAAAAAAAAAAACTTAAATATATGTTAACCCCATAAATATGCTCATTATTTATTTATCTTTCTGTAAAAAATAGTTAACCCCTCTCTTAACTTTTCTATTAAAAAAGCTGAGGTGGCAAACATAGATGACATCAACAATGACGTCATTACCATGTGTCACCATATTATTGGACATTGGTGCCACGTGGCACTGACACGCCACGTCAACACCATATGTCATCATTGCCGTCAGTGCCACGTCAACAACCAATGGATGGCTGCTGTAACACCCCGGAAATAATTTAATTAATTTATTTAATTGAATTATTAAATCTATTAGAGGTGTGATTAAATCAAGAGAAATAATATGTGTTATACAGGAGGTGAAACGAATAAAGGGAGTGGTGTTGGCGTGGAGGGCCCAGTGTTCACTGAGCCCACAGCTTAAACCCTAGGAGTCTAAGCCAAACTCTCTCACTTGCGCAAAATGGAGAGAGCTGCGAATTGAGAGAGTGAGAAGAGAGCCACGACGCGCTGAGAAGAGGAAAAAGAAGGAGAAGTCGCGAGTTCCAAGGGAAGCTGAGATCGTGGGTTGCTGTGGTTTTGTACGTGTTTCCATTCGTCTGCTACGGAGCCTACGTTTAAGAGGTAAGGGTGAGCGTTTCGGTTTAACATGATTGGGTATATAGTGGGGTTTTGTGGGAATTGATATTGTTGATGAAATTGATGATGTTTTGATGAATTGATATTGTTGATGAAATTGATGATGTTTGATGAATTGCTATTGTTGAAGAGTTCTGATGTTGTTTTGATGAAATTGATGTTATTGAAGAATTTGATGATTTGTTGGAATGAAAATTCGATGGTGTCCTTGATTAAATTTGATGATTGATTTGGTGAATAAAACGTGTTTTTGGTGTTGGTGATGTGCGGAAAAGAATTGTGATGTGATCGGGTTGGGTGAAAAATTAAGTTTTCTGAAATTTCTGCACGTTGCACTGTTGCTGCCCATTCGCGCCTCGCTCGCGCTGCAGTCGCGCTCCATGCGCAAGCGCGCTGCGCCGTGGCACGCTGTAACTGCCAAATCGCGCCTCAGTCGCGCCCAGCTCGCGCTTCAAGCGCGAGTCACTGTTTCCCACTGTTTTCTTGCTGTTTTCACACTGTTTTCTCAGTTTTTAAAGGTGATGTTTTCTCCACAAAAATATGATGTTTCCTCCATAAAAATGTGATGTTTCCACTAATAAAAATGTGACGTTTCCCAATTCAAATGTAGTGTTTTTCCCAAGCTTGAAAATGTGGTGTTTTTCCGAATTTAAAATGTGATGTCCTTCAAATTAAGATGTGATGTTTTATAAATTAAAACGGGATGTTTTTCTAAACTCTAAACGTGTTGTTACCCAAATTTCAAAGGTGATATGTATGACGATGATGTAACATGAATTATGGTGATTTGTGACGAATATACTCTATGAGTATGATTATAATGATGCTGTAATGTGAATGTGATGAATTACGACGAATACTCTCTATGAGTGTTTTATGACGATGATGATGAGTACTCCAGGTGAGTGTCTTTTTTTTGGTGAAATTGCACATGTGTCCATAGAGTCTCATAGCATGTGCACATTGTGACGAATAGGCTTCGGCCTCTTAATGATGACGGTGTGCCCCTAGTGGCTTATTATGACGAGTATGGTACCATCATGCATATACCCAGGTGTGGGTTGCATTATGATGCATATTCATGACTGTGACTTGTTGGCAAATTGTGTTTTGAGTTGGTGTTTGGCGATGATGATGTGGTGTTGATAATGATGTTGTATGATTGTTTGTCTTCATTTCTCTACTATGTGCTTGATTATGTTTTGTTGAAATTCTCACCCCTTCTGCTTGGAATGTTGCTCTATCGTGGCAACGCTGCAGGTGACCGCGAGTGAAGGTCCTGCTGCCTTCTTTATTAGCTGTTGGGATGTTGTCGAGTCGCTCTCTGATACTGTAGCACCTAGGGGGTGTGGGTGGATTTGGTTAATCAATTAATTAACTGTATAATGTTTATGTTGATGATTGTGAGACGTGTTTGAGTGGTACCAGTGAGTTACTGTTTATTTCCGCTGTGATGAGATTATTTTGAAGTTTAAGTTTCACGACGATTGCGTTGTTGTACAAACTTTGATGGTGCAAATGCTGAGTTTTTATTAATGACGATATGGCATGTCTTTTCTACTAATTAAATAATATTTTTGAAAAAGAGATTACTCTGATAATGACGTGTAAATTAAGGGGTAGAAAAGGGGTGTTACATTAGTGGTATCAGAGCAGTTCGGTCTGTCCGGCCGGTTGTTGAGTCGTCTAGTTGAGTAACATTTGAGTTTTGTTACTCGTTTCTGAATTCTGTTTTCTGTTGCAGTGCTAGAATGGCAGGACGGAACGATGCTGCACTTGCTGCTGCTTTGCAGGCTATAGCTGGGGTTATGGGAAACATAACCGGTACTGTTAATGATGGGACGCGCAGTTTGACTACGTTCCAGCGTGAGAACCCTCCTACTTTTGAAGGCGGGTATAACCCTGATAGTGCCCTTGAGTGGCTGAGAGCGATGGAGCAGATCTTCCGCGTTATGGATTGTACCGATGCCCAAAAGGTTCGTTATGGTACGCACATGTTGAAGAGAGAGGCTGATGATTGGTGGATGACGGCTAAGCAGAGATTGATGATCGCCAATGAGGAGATTACTTGGGCTGTGTTCGAGAGAGAGTTCAGGAGGAAATACTATCCGGAAGATGTCCGCGGAAAGAAAGAGGTTGAGTTTCTGAGGCTTGAACAAGGTAGCATGTCTGTAACTGAATATGCTGCAAAATTTACTGAGCTGTCCAAGTTTTATCCGCACTATGATGGAGAGGGTGCTGAGTTCTCCAAATGCATCAAGTTTGAAAACGGGTTGCGTGCTGATATTAAGAGAGCCATAGGATATCAGCAAATTCGTGTGTTTTCCCTGTTAGTTGATAGCGCCAATATCTTTGAGGAGGACAATAATGCCTTCTCCAGAGTTATGAAGGAAAAGCAAAAGAACTTCTCAAGTCGTGGTAAGCCATATGAGGTGCCTGCTGGTAAGGGCAAAGGGAAGTTTGTTGGTAAGTTTGTTGGTGAGTCTAAGCGAAGCGGGGGAGATGCTGTAGCCAGTATTACTTGTTACACGTGTGGGAAAGCAGGTCATAAGAGTCCAGATTGCCCAAGCGGGGATAAGAAGAGATGTTATCGGTGTGGGAAAGAGGGGCACATATCTTCCAGCTGTGATAAGAAAGAGATGGTATGTTTTAATTGTGGGGAGAGTGGTCATATCAGTACACAGTGCTCAAAACCTAAGAAGGAGAAGTCTTTTGGGAAAGTGTTCGCCCTGGCTGAGTCTGACGTGGTGAATGAGATTCGAGGTACGTGCTATATCAATAATTTTCCTCTTATTGCTATTGTTGATACTGGTGCTACCCATAGTTTTATTGCTGCCGCATGTGTTAAGAGACTAAGTCTTGTCTTATCTGATATGTTGAGAGAGATGGTTATCGATACTCCAGCTAAGGGTTCGGTAACTACCTCCGTTGTATGTGCCAAATGTCCTGTATCTATATATGGTAGAGAATTTTTAGTTGATTTGATCTGTTTGCCGCTGAGTGGAATGGATGCCATTCTGGGTATGGACTAGTTAGTTGATAATCATGTTCATATCAACTGTCGTGAAAGGTCCGTGACTTTTGATTTGCCTGAAGAGAAGTCTGGTTTGTTGTCTGCGGATCAGCTGCATAGGGTGATGAGAGAAGGGGTTCAGTTGTTTTCTCTATTAGCGTCATTGTCTGCCGAGAGCCAAGCGAAGCTTGACGAGTTGCAGGTAGTGCGCGAGTTTTCTGAGGTGTTTCCTGATAAGATTCCGGATGTACCACCAGAGAGAGAGGTGGAGTTTACTATTGATCTAGTTCCTGGCACTAAGCCTGTGTCTATGGCACCATATAGAATGTCTGCTTCTGAGTTGGCAGAATTGAAAAAGCAACTTGAGGATTTATTAGAAAAGAAGTTTGTAAGACCGAGTGTGTCGCCTTGGGGAGCTCCAGTGTTGCTAGTGAAAAAGAAAGATGGTAGTATGAGGTTGTGTGTAGACTATCGCCAATTAAATAAAGTTACAATCAAGAACAAGTATCCGTTACCGAGAATTGATAATTTGATGGATCAGTTGGTGGGTGCTAAAGTATTTAGCAAGATTGACTTAAGGTCTGGTTATCATCAGATCAAGGTAAAGGATGAAGACATCCAGAAGACGGTATTTAGGACAAGATATGGGCACTATGAGTATTCCGTTATGCCTTTCGGTGTGACTAATGCGCCGGGGGTATTCATGGGGTACATGAACCAAATCTTTCGCGAGTATTTGGATAAGTTTGTAGTGGTTTTCATTGATGATATTCTAATTTATTCTAAGTCTGAAGAGGAGCATGCGGGACATCTGAGGTTGGTGTTGGAAATTCTGAGGGATCGAAAGTTATATGCGAAGTTATCCAAGTGTGAGTTTTGGTTGAAAGAAGTCAGTTTTCTCGGTCATGTGATCTCTAGTGAGGGGATTGCGGTGGATCCTTCTAAGGTTGATGCGGTGTTGCAGTGGGAATCCCCGAAGTCCGTTACTGAGATAAGGAGTTTTCTGGGACTAGCAGGTTATTATAGAAGATTCATTGAGGGGTTTTCCAAGTTGGCTCTGCCGTTGACCCAATTGACTTGCAAGGGCAAGGCTTTTCTGTGGGATGACCGATGTGAAGAGAGTTTCAGTGAATTAAAAAGGAGGTTGACTACGTCCCCATTGTTGACCCTGCCTAATCCGGTTGAGCCGTTTGTGGTTTATTGCGATGCTTCCAAGATGGGTTTGGGTGGTGTGCTTATGCAGGATGGGAAAGTGATCGCTTATGCGTCGAGGCAATTGAGAATTCACGAAAAGAATTACCCTACTCACGACTTAGAACTTGCTGCTGTGGTATTCGCATTGAAAATTTGGAGACATTACTTGTATGGATCGAGATTTGAGGTGTTCAGTGATCACAAGAGCCTTCGGTATCTGTTCGATCAGAAAGAGTTGAATATGAGGCAGCGCCGGTGGTTAGAACTATTGAAGGATTATGATTTTGAGTTGAGTTATCACCCGGGTAAAGCTAATGTGGTTGCAGATGCTTTGAGTCGGAAGACTTTGCATATGTCGGCATTGATGGCTAGAGAGTTTGAGTTAATTGAGCAATTCAGGGACATGAGTTTAGTTTGTGAAGTTACACCTCAGAGTGTCAGGTTGGGTATGTTGAAAATTGGCAATGATTTTATGGCTGGTATCCGAGAAGCGCAGAAGTTAGATGTGAAATTGGTTGATCTGATGAGTGGGATTGGTCAGTCTGAGAATGAGGACTTCGAGATAGATGCGCAGAATGTATTGAGATATCGAGGAAGGATTTGTGTTCCCGAAAATGTGGAGATGAGAAAGGCAATTCTCGAAGAAGGCCACAGAAGTAAGTTGAGTATCCATCCCGGAGCGACAAAAATGTATCAAGATCTGAAAAAGATGTTCTGGTGGCCTGGGTTGAAGCGCGATGTGGCGCAGTTTGTGTATTCGTGTTTGACCTGTCAGAAATCGAAGGTCGAGCATCAGAAGCCTGTGGGGATGATGCATCCGTTGAATGTTCCAGAGTGGAAGTGGGATAGTATTTCCATGGATTTCGTGACTGGGTTACCCAATACGGCGAGAGGGCATGATTCGATTTGGGTGGTTGTGGATAGATTGACGAAGTCTGCTCATTTCATTCCTATCGGCATTAAGTATCCGGTGTCGAGATTGGCAGAAATCTATATTCAGGTGATTGTGAAGCTGCATGGCGTTCCTTTGTGCATTGTGTCGGATAGAGACCCAAGGTTCACTTCGGACTTTTGGAGTAGTTTGCAGAAGGAGTTGGGTTCGAAATTGAGGTTGAGTTCAGCTTATCACCCTCAAACTGATGGGCAGACAGAGAGGACGATTCAATCGTTGGAAGATCTGTTGAGGTCATGTGTTCTAGAGCAGGGAGGTGCGTGGGATATTCATCTTCCATTGATTGAGTTTACATACAACAATAGTTATCATTCCAGTATCGGGATGGCGCCATTTGAGGCGTTGTATGGTCGGTGGTGTAGGACTCCGGTATGTTGGTATGAGATTGGGGAAAGTTTAATACTTGGACCTGAGCTAGTCAGAGAGACTACTGAGAAAGTCAAGGTGATCCGGGAGAAAATGAAAGCGTCGCAGAGTAGGCAGAAAAGCTACCATGATAAGAGAAGGAAAGATTTAGAATTTGAAGCGGGTGACCACGTGTTCCTGAGGGTCACACCTATGACCGGTGTTGGGCGTGCCCTGAAATCGAAAAAGTTGACTCCTCGTTTCATTGGGCCGTATCAGATTACGGAAAGAGTTGGAAGTGTTGCATATCGGGTGGCCTTGCCACCTAACCTTTCGAACTTGCACGACGTGTTTCACGTGTCGCAGCTTCGGAAGTATATTGCGGATCCGTCCCATGTGATTCAACCAGATGATGTGGAGGTACGGGATAATCTCACGGTGGAGACCGTGCCTGTATGAATTGAGGATCGGGAGGTGAAGACCCTGCGAGGTAAGAAGATCAATCTGGTGAAGGTTGTTTGGTTTGGAGCAACTGGTGAAAGTCTGACATGGGAGCTGGAGGATAAGATGCGAGAGTCATATCCGGAGTTGTTTGAATCGGGTATGTTTTCGAGGACGAAAAATTCTAAGCGGGGGAGGATTGTAACACCCCGGAAATAATTTAATTAATTTATTTAATTGAATTATTAAATCTATTAGAGGTGTGATTAAATCAAGAGAAATAATATGTGTTATACAGGAGGTGAAACGAATAAAGGGAGTGGTGTTGGCGTGGAGGGCCCAGTGTTCACTGAGCCCACAGCTTAAACCCTAGGAGTCTAAGCCAAACTCTCTCACTTGCGCAAAATGGAGAGAGCTGCGAATTGAGAGAGTGAGAAGAGAGCCACGGCGCGCTGAGAAGAGGAAAAAGAAGGAGAAATCGCGAGTTCCAAGGGAAGCTGAGATCGTGGGTTGCTGTGGTTTTGTACGTGTTTCCATTCGTCTGCTACGGAGCCTACGTTTAAGAGGTAAGGGTGAGCGTTTCGGTTTAACATGATTGGGTATATAGTGGGGTTTTGTGGGGTTTGTGGGAATTGATATTGTTGATGAAATTGATGATGTTTTGATGAATTGATATTGTTGATGAAATTGATGATGTTTGATGAATTGCTATTGTTGAAGAGTTCTGATGTTGTTTTGATGAAATTGATGTTATTGAAGAATTTGATGATTTGTTGGAATGAAAATTCGATGGTGTCCTTGATTAAATTTGATGATTGATTTGGTGAATAAAACGTGTTTTTGGTGTTGGTGATGTGCGGAAAAGAATTGTGATGTGATCGGGTTGGGTGAAAAATTAAGTTTTCTGAAATTTCTGCACGTTGCACTGTTGCTGCCCATTCGCGCCTCGCTCGCGCTGCAGTCGCGCTCCAGGCGCAAGCGCGCTGCGCCGTGGCACGCTGTAACTGCCAAATCGCGCCTCAGTCGCGCCCAGCTCGCGCTTCAAGCGCGAGTCACTGTTTCCCACTGTTTTCTTGCTGTTTTCACACTGTTTTCTCAGTTTTTAAAGGTGATGTTTTCTCCACAAAAATATGATGTTTCCTCCATAAAAATGTGATGTTTCCACTAATAAAAATGTGACGTTTCCCAATTCAAATGTAGTGTTTTTCCCAAGCTTGAAAATGTGGTGTTTTTCCGAATTTAAAATGTGATGTCCTTCAAATTAAGATGTGATGTTTTATAAATTAAAACGGGATGTTTTTCTAAACTCTAAACGTGTTGTTACCCAAATTTCAAAGGTGATATGTATGACGATGATGTAACATGAATTATGGTGATTTGTGACGAATATACTCTATGAGTATGATTATAATGATGCTGTAATGTGAATGTGGTGAATTACGACGAATACTCTCTATGAGTGTTTTATGACGATGATGATGAGTACTCCAGGTGAGTGTCTTTTTTTTGGTGAAATTGCACATGTGTCCATAGAGTCTCATAGCATGTGCACATTGTGACGAATAGGCTTCGGCCTCTTAATGATGACGGTGTGCCCCTAGTGGCTTATTATGACGAGTATGGTACCATCATGCATATACCCAGGTGTGGGTTGCATTATGATGCATATTCATGACTGTGACTTGTTGGCAAATTGTGTTTTGAGTTGGTGTTTGGCGATGATGATGTGGTGTTGATAATGATGTTGTATGATTGTTTGTCTTCATTTCTCTACTATGTGCTTGATTATGTTTTGTTGAAATTCTCACCCCTTCTGCTTGGAATGTTGCTCTATCGTGGCAACGCTGCAGGTGACCGCGAGTGAAGGTCCTGCTGCCTTCTTTATTAGCTGTTGGGATGTTGTCGAGTCGCTCTCTGATACTGTAGCACCTAGGGGGTGTGGGTGGATTTGGTTAATCAATTAATTAACTGTATAATGTTTATGTTGATGATTGTGAGACGTGTTTGAGTGGTACCAGTGAGTTACTGTTTATTTCCGCTGTGATGAGATTATTTTGAAGCTTAAGTTTCATGACGATTGCGTTGTTGTACAAACTTTGATGGTGCAAATGCTGAGCTTTTATTAATGACGATATGGCATGTCTTTTCTACTAATTAAATAATATTTTTGAAAAAGAGATTACTCTGATAATGACGTGTAAATTAAGGGGTAGAAAAGGGGTGTTACAGCTGCCACGTGGCACTCACTTAGCAATGTGGAGCACAATAATATGTTACTAAAAAAATGTAAATTTTGGCCTACATGGCTCTCGATCCTGTGACCACTGAGTGATGCAATCCCACTATTAACACTAAGCCAAATGCGAATTTGTGATTCTTCTGCCAGCAAAGAATATATATTATATAAAAAAAGTATTCTTTTGATCAGATTTTCATCTTCATCAGATCTGCAACCAGAAACACAGCAATGGCTGATCGATTTTCGTTTTTGTTACAGATTATCGTTGTAGATTGATTTTCGTTTTCCAAATCAAATTTTGTACATATGTTTGTGTTGAACGAATTTGTTCGTTTGTTGTTGTTGAACGATTTCAAGAACGATTGCAAAAATCGAAACCATGAATAACAGATCTGAGAACGAAATTTGTTAACGGAAAGTTGTATACAAAAATCAACGAAAATCAACCATGAATAACAGATCTGAGAACGAAAATCTGCGAAAATCAACCAACGAAATCTGTAAACAAAATTTGTTAACGGAAAGTTGTATACGAAAATCTAAAAACATGGGTTTTGATTTTGGTTATGGGTTTTGATTTTAGTTAATCTAAAGAACTAAAAATTCTGAGTAACATCAAATTTATCTCTGGGTTTTGATTTTGGTTATGGATTTCGATTTTAATTAATTTTGATTTCGTTTGTGGATTTAAATTTTGATTATGGAAGATGAATAATCTGTGATTAAAATTAGAGTTCGTTTATGAAGAAATGAAGAAGATGTGATGATGGTGGTTTTGGTTCTCGTTTTCAGAGGTTGAAGATAAAGAGATTCAAAGTTATGTAATAAATATCTTTCGTTAGCCTTTTATTCTCAAATAATCAATTGGTTCAGTGGTAAGCGGCAGCAGTGCATTCCAGTTAAAGGTAGCAAGTTCAAATCCCTTTTCAGTCAAAAATGTTGATTTTTTTTAGTAACACACAATATTCCACATTGCCATGACAGTGCTATGTGGCAGCCATCCATTAGTTGCTGACGTGGCCATGATGACATAGGGTGTTGATGTGGCGTGTCAGTGCCACATGGCACCAATGTCCAATAATATGATGACACGTGGCAGTGACGTCCTTGCTGACGTCATCTCCGTTTGCCACCTCAGTTTTTTTTAACAGAAAAGTTAACAGAGGGGGGTAACTATAAACACTTAATATTTGCAATGTATTTTTTAAAAGTTTTTTTTTTACAGAAGGTAAATGGATAATGAGCATATTTGCAGGGGGTAACATATATTTAAGCCAAAAAAAATCAAGTGAAAATTTTGTTCAAGTGTGTTAATATGACTGACTGAACACAATTACCTTGTTTTTCAATTATCCGAATCAAATTACTGCTCGGACCAATCTTAATGTTTGAGTGTATTGTTTTACCACTAAAATAATAGAATGACAAATTTCTAAAGGTTTAATTACTCTTCACTTAATTATTTGACATTTTTTAAATAAATTCATAAAAAATTATAATTAGGTTTCTGAAGTAATATACTCCCTCCTCCGTCTTCATAATATAAGGTCTTATTGCACTTTTTCACAGTTATTAAGAAACATTTGTTGTGTAATTAATGTTACTCCCTCCGTCCCATTTTGTTTGTTATTTTAGTAAAATCAATTTGCAACAAATTGATTGTTATTTTAGATTTTCAATAAAAGTTTTAATATTCTTTTTCACTTGTAGCCCTATTAACCGGGGCAAATTTTTACATCCAATAAATGATTCACATTTATCTAGGTAGAGAGATAAAGAGTTAAATGGTAAATTAAACAAAACTTCTTAAAGAATCTAGACTCCTAATCATTTTTCTTAAAGCGTGTGTCAAAACCTTAAACTGTAAACCAAGTGGGACAAAGGGAGTAAAAATTTGTATGACTATTACTAAATTACTCTAAACTTTCAATGTTAACTTTTCATTTCCCAACACAATTTAGTACTATTGATAAGGATATATTTGAAAAAAGAGTAATAATAAATGTATCTAAAAAGTTGTAAAAGGTATTATATTTTGAGATAAGTAAAAGTTAAAAAATGGGTCTTATATTGGGACGGAGGGAGTAGTGTTTTTTTATTAGATCCTTATGTTACATTACAACAAACGGTTAGTTAATGCTTACAAGACAATAAAAAATTTGTAAATAAGTTTATAATTTAATCAGCAATTTGTAAATAGACACCTAAACTAACTTATTTTGACCAACTAATTTTTTTTTTGACATACTAAATTTAACGTAAAAATTGATTTTTAGAAAAATAATCAAAAACAATTTGGTATATCCTAGTCATAAGTAAGTTGCTGTAAAAAAAAGTCACAGCTAAGCTAAAATATAATCGTCAACTGTTTGATATATTGATTGTAACAAAAACTGTTTGATATATTATTATATTATAAAGATAATTAAAATAATAAAAATTATTTTTTTGAAACTGTTAAAACAAAAATACATTCAAAACAAAGTGTAATGTTTATAAAAAAGAGTAAAAAGTAATGAACAAGTATCATTCAAATGTAATTAGTGCAATAATTTTTTTTTGTTTCTATTCTTCCTAATTATTTAATGAGTAAACTTTAAATTATACCATAAAATAATAAATAAAAGTCATTCCATAAAATTTTGTGAAACATTTAATATCTTTTACTATATAAATATTTAATATTTCCTTTTTCGATTAATTGAACAACAATAATTATATTCTATAAGTATACAACTATGTATTAATTATGTTTTTAATTGAAAAGCTATTTACAAAATATTTTAAAATAAAATTTCTTTTATTATGAATATCTAAAAAGAGAATAAAACAATACACAAGAGTACTTGGATGAGATTGTAGGGGTCTCTTCCAGCTTAATCAAAGTAATCTAGCCTACCTTGGGCATGCAGTGTTAATTCTCTTGAAGAAGAATTTTGTCGCCCATTGTAGTCCTATCCGGCTCGTATCCGGCTCGTAGATGATACCTGATTTATACAAAAAAGAGAGTAAAACAATAATTTTATAATTAAAAATATATGTTATAAAATATAAAAATTTACCATTATTATTAATAAACGTAATGCCCCAACTACCTCAAAATTGAAATTAGCATTCGTGAAAAAAATAATGTAATTTAAGTATATTTTAAAACATAAATCCAGTTTATATAAAACAAGATAATAAGAGTAAATAAGGTTTTTTTTATCAAATAAGAGTACACGAAATGCGATAAACTTGTGAAAAAAAAAATGCACAAATACTGTTAATTACGTGAGTAAGAATTAAATCCAGACTATTTTCTTAAATTCTAATTTTTTGCATAATTAAAGAAATATAAGATATTTGTTGGACACATTTAATTTAACATCAACTTTCTTTGAAGGAGAATTTTTTAATAAAATATAATTATAGTTTTTCAATTAGTCGAATGAAAAAATATTAAATGTTTTTTTTATCAAAAAAATATTAAATGTTTTAAAAACCTTTGGTTATTACTTTTATTAATTATTTTAAAAACCTTTGGTTATTAATTATTTTAATATAACAGTTTATTTTTGTATGAACCGGGTATTTTCTGTGCATGCCCAAAGCTGGATTCGAACTCAAGACCTTGGTTAAGCCTACCATCTCATCCAAGTGCTCTTGGGTAAATAAAATATTTTGTTTTGGGTAAAAAAAATATTTTGTTTTGATAGTATTTTTGTTTAAAGATTTTCAAGAAAACAAATTATTATTTAGTTGTTGCTTGAATATATCTCTTTATTATTTTTTTAAGGATCAATTTTTTGTATTGTTAAATTAGTTTAGACACCTATTAGTTCAGGGACTTGATTACAACTTTTTTTAGTTTAGAGGCCTATTTAAAAATTCTCAAATAATTCAAGGATTTACAGAGTAATTAAATATATATTTATTATACTTCAAAAAAAATTTGGTATTTTATATAAAAACAGCATTCTGGAATTTTAAATTTCAATAAATCAAATTTCGGGAATGTTAATATTATAAATTGGGGGTACACGAGTTTTACTAAAACATGAAAAAAGTGAGGTTGGAAAGAAAAAAGATTGAGAGGATATAGGGTATGACCGTATGAGTTCTGCGCTATGAAGCCTGTCCAAACTAGTATTTTTTTTTGGTCCGGGGGGGGGGGGGGGGGGGAATGTATATTGATGTTTCATGACCCTTTAGTGATTTATTTGATCTTTGAATATCAGCAATGTACATTTGTTGGAAAAAATTAAATTGAATTGTTTAAAAATTAAATTGGCCATGCAAGTATATACCCGATTGATTATGAATAATTGAGTGGTTAGTTAATAACTTGTGTTGGTTATTCAATGACGAGAAAAGAAGTTTGATGTTGACAGTGTAATCGTATCTAGAAGAAGCTATTTGTTTCAAGTTATACAAAGAAATTTTGTTACTACACAAAGCACTTTTAACAAGAACAGAAAACTTTGTAGAAAAACGTATGCATACAGTTTCAGACAATATGTTCATACTGGATGCAAGTAACGTAAAGAGAAATCTATCAGATCCTTACAGTTAATTTGTATTTAAATACCGAACAAATAGAAACAAACTAGTATTGCCTAATCTGATAAAGCAAATTGCAGTACAATCAAAAACTAGAAAATATAATTTAATAATAAAGTTCAAGTCGACCCATAGTAATTAAAGAACGCATCAACAAGTAGCAGTAACAAAAGCAAGTGAAATTCTGGCCATTGGCCAAAGATCAAGTTCTCGAGGAACAGGGTACAAACAATGCAAAGAGAAATCCATGATCTCCTTATAAAAGTTAAACTGTAAATATATGTTAAAATGAGTCCCTTATTCCCCTTCTAATGTACATTAGTTTTTGGGTTTTCTCCATGATAACTCCTCTCTCTCAACACGGTTCTAGAACCTACCAAGAGAAATCCAATCTTTAAGAAAATATAATAAAACCACAACAACGCGTCTACAGTAGAAATCAAGTGAAAATAAATCACAAGAAACCTAGAAAAATAGAATGCCTGAGACTGAGATGATACTTCACATTGCCAACACAGAATTCAACGTCTTTTACCAAGGGCTTTATTATGCAACTCCAGCAATCCTTGAAGAGATTCTAAAGACCATGTATCCTCATTTTGGGCATATATCTTTTGATTCAGAAAGTCTATTATTATACTGACATTACCAAACCCATATATTTGGTGATTGTTGTGCATTCTACCAGGTTTAGGTTTGAACGTTAAACCATGTTGCTGCGCATGGACCTCGATGACTTCTTTCAAGCTCAATTCAGCCACACCATCTGTATTGACAGCACCACCCAAGCTTGCAGCAGCTTGCTGTTGAGCATACGCTGCTGCTTTCTGCTGAGCCTCAAATTGCCTTTGCTCAAGTACCCTAAGATAGCTTATATTCTCCTTCACACCAGGTTTGACAACCTCCATACCTTCAACAGCCTGGTTCATCATATCAAGGCCGCGATTGAGCTGGTATCTAATACTTTCATTGGCTAGAAGTTCTTTTGGAATAAGTTCTTTCCAGCCCAGATACCATTTTGTAACTTCTTCAAAGTTAGGACGCGAGCACAACCATTGATACAAAACCTGAAGCCATTTGGCAAAGAAGAATCTATCCATCATGTCAACCATCAGATCAATTGGAATAGCAGAAGCCCAGCTCATTACCCAATGAAATTGATCGAGATTCTGACTGGCAGGGTTCACTTGGAAATTTTGCAAGACAAGCTGCAACTTTGGTACAATAAAACGAAGCATAAGTTGTTTCCAACTTACAGAATCAAATACAGTCTTCCAAGGAGACAATATAGCATATGCAGACCCATCACTTGGGTGCCATGCACCAAGAACACTAGACAATTTGAAACGAATCATGTGGTAGATACCCTCCAACTTGTGCCCTAGCAGAGGTAGCCATGGATGCACCCACGTATGGATGGGAATGGTCTCACGATGTGGCTCCCATGTATCTACAGCACTTGATAATTTTGGCATGACTACTATGTCTAATATATCAGCAAGAACTGAAGAAGGAAGCAACTTTTCCCATGACTCCAAAAAACGTAGCATCGGCTCAGGATCCCGCGGCTCCCAGGTATTGATACCAGATATTCTAACAGCTGGCAATACAACCTCTGCAACCAACTGAGTATAAGGTGATGATATATCCCATATATCAAAACAATCATCTCCTTGAAGCAACGTCCTCCACTGTGCTACCAGCTCCAACCCATGAGATGGATTTCGAAGAGGATCCCATCCTTGGAACACTCTGATAAACAAAGGCAAGGCATATGAGCAGGCAATGCACGACAAGTTACACAACTTATAGTTGTCTGTATATCTTTTGTGCAAGTCCATAAAGCACTGAGCCAGGGAATCCAATGTTAATGTTCCTAAAGTATTTTCTTCTCCGACTCGAGCCAACACACTCATTATTTCCTCAAAATTATCAAGCTGCTTCTTTTGAAATGCTGCCTCAGCTTCTAACTTCTCTTTTTCATTTTTCAAGCTAATTGCGGTCTCCCTCTCTCTCCTCAAATCTCTATCAATCTCTTGGATGTCAGCCTCTGCCAACCGAACTATTAGCCCTATGTTATGCTGAAGTTCAGGCATTGGGACATCATTTTCCTTTGCCTTCTCCTCAGCATTCAAATCAGACAAATTTGTATACACTCGTACTTGCGGCCCCCTCATATCATAAATCTTCTGAACAACCTCTGAGTCTTCTTCTTGCTTGCTCGCCAACAACTCCTCAGCAGTTACATACTCTTCCTCTTCTTTCTTCTTCTTCAACCTAGATTGCTTCGACCACGAACGTTCTTTCATTCTGCTAATCGTAGGCTGTGTGCCTCCTACTAGAACACTCTTATTTTCCGTCTGCAAAGCAGGCAATGGCACAGCAGTCTCCTTCTTCGAATCACCAAATCCAATACCAGAATTCTTAGCCCTCAATTTTGCCTCAATAGGAGCCAGAATACCCTGCTCATTCTTCCCAAGACCACCCCCTTTATAACCCATCTTCTCCAACAGCTTCATCCCTATTCCCTTCGTATGCTTTTCAAATTTCCCAACATCCACTCCATCCTGACCTATACCTGACCCCGTCCCTATCCCCTGCCGCTGCTGCTGCCCTTTCTTCTTCTCCAATCTCTCCCTCTCCCTCCTCATTGCCCCCTCCTTAATCTTCTTCCCAAACGCCGAAGGCAAAAACTTTTCATCATCACCACCATTATCATTATCATTTTCATCAGATTCAACATTTTTATCAGAACCATTAACAGCACCACGACCAAAATTAAAACCTAAACCAGACCCTGAAGTACTAGCAGACCCAAAACCAAGACCTAAACCAGGCCTATCTTCACTAACATAACTATCCTTCTCATCATTTTCTTTAGAATTGTTATCAACATCTTGATTAGGGTTAAAATTACCAGTAGAAACAAAATTCACCGGTTTAGTGAGGTCTTGCTTTTTCGATAAGTCTTTCCTTCGTTTTCTACTAGAGTAATCATCATCATCATCATCTTCAGAATCTGCAAAAACTCCATATAAAACATCATCTTTGGTTTGAGTTCGTTTCTGTTTGCGGTTTCGAAAGTAAAACTCGCCATCAATCCATTGACTGCCTTCAAAATCGTTGTCCATTCCGAATTTCTCCATTTCTTGATCCTCATCCATCTTCTACCGACGGAAAATATATAAACCTGTAATGTAATTAATAAACAACGAAGTGTTATTGAGAGGGTTTTATGTTTATTTTCAAAAATGAATAGAGAGGGAAAGAGAAGGAATTGGAAGCGATAGAGGAAGCTGATGAAATACCTGTGGCTATGGACGATGAGATTAACGCACACTTTTGCTCTTTCTGTCTCTCTACACTTTCTTCCTCGCTCGAGGTGAACGCAGAAACACTACGACGAGGACGGTAATAGGGCTGAGAAAAACGGCGTCGTTTTGCGACAATGGTATTTTTGTTTAGAATGTAAAGTCGGTTCAAGCCGAGTAGAACCGGGTACATCACACCGGTTGAACGGTTTTCCTCTTTGACTAGATAATAAATATAACTACTAGTTTTTTATTCTAATTTTACTTTTCATTTGATAATTTTGATAATTGGAAATTTAAATTTAATTTAATAAAAGAAATTGAATGGGAGAAAAATGGGAAGGGTTACACTCTGTTTCAGTCCGACGTAGTAGTGGCACCTCGGTTACCCGACATAACTTCATCTGTGTTATGGTGATTGAACGGTCGGGATCCACACGCAAGACAATATACGGCTCGGATTAACGCGGCCAGCGTATTAGAAGAATTGAGAAAGGAAGAAATAAATAAATTCTCATTCTATGGTAAAGAGAGATGATTTTTTTTACAATGATTGTAGGATACACTTTATATAGTAAAAGTTGTTGCTGTCTTTGCCATAAGCTTTAGTCTAGTTGCCACTGTAGATTGGAACATCCCCAAAATAATTAACCAAATTATTTGGATGTTACCCCTAATTGTTTTATTTTAATACTTGATTGGTAAATTTATTGAGTGCTAAAATTAATTATCGGTTGTCATAGGATCGTTAACCGGATAATACAAAATAAGGGCAATTTGATAATGAAATAAGAGATTAAGGGCAATATGGTCATTTGACCATATTACCACTTAATATAAGAAAAGAAGAGAAAAGAGAATTAAGAAAGAAAGAAAGGAGAAAGAAGAAGAAAGGAGAAAGAAGAGAAGAAAAAGGGTCTTCACCACAACCCAAACCCCAAGTTTTCATCATCATCACCATCATCTTTCCATGACCTTCCATTCCCTATAACTTTGGTGAGCTTATTTTCATTTTCCCTTCCTCCTTGGCTTTCGATTTTGAGAGCTTGAGTGAGGATGATTTCAAATTTGGTGATGATTTTGGTGCTTAGGAGTGATTAAAAGCGGACCTAAGGCGGATTGAAGCTCGATTCGGAGTTGGAAGCGAATTGGTGATTCTAGGGTTCGTTTGGGGGATTTTGAGATTTCGGTGATTTCGGTTCAATCGTTGCTCTCGCGTTAAGGGTGAGTTTTACTCACGCTTAGGTTTTTGATGATACGTTTAATGGGTTGAATTTGAGTTTTGAAAACCGTTATTTTGAAACTTTACGTATTTTGACATAAACGATAATTTTTTAGGTTTATGGTTTGATTGATGATTTGATGATGATCATTGGTGTATGAATATGTTTTTGGACTGTTTTTATGTTGGGACTGGAATGGAATAGGTATCGGAATTGATCGGAACGAAGAAAAACGCGAAAACGGGATAAAATCCAAGTGCTGTCAAAGACGCACGACCCGTGCGCCCCAAACGCACGACCCGTGCGCCCAAGCGCACAGTGCAAATTTCCTCATAAGCCCCTTCAAATGAGTTTGGGCCCCTAAATAGAATTCCCTCTAAAATCTTTCCATCCCAAACTCATTTTCTCCCTTTAAGCCCAAACAAAACCCAATTATTTTATGAGTTTATTCTCATAGATACGGAATCTGTATCCATCAAACATTACAGAGATCCAAAAGACAATTCCTTTATCACTCACTCAACCCTCCAAATCCTAAAGGTTTTAACACCTACAGAATTTGGTCAAAATCCCAATAAAACCAAAAAATTCTCCCAAAACTTTGATCCAATTGGATACAATTACTGGGACTATGTCAACGCTTGGGATTATGTCATACTTGGCTTGCAAAATCAATCTTTCAAACATTCTTGGTTGATCTATTTCAAAAGAGCAACCAAGTACTCCTTCCCAAACTGGTTCCTTCAGTGGTGGAATTTCTTTGGTCCTGTCCCAGAGATTATCCCTATTGAAGTCCACGAAGGGCTTCAAGTTTTTTCAAAAAGATACAATAAGGATCTCAACAATTACCCAATCCTTTTAAACTTTTTTACCACTTTTTCCTTGTCATGGATTTTCTCGTGGCAATACAAAACTGGTGATTTTCATTTGAAAACCGTATCATCCTTTTACAAACAAGCTTTTGTCAAATGGTGGCCTCGCTTTGATGCTTCTATGGCATCACCTGAGAGTGTGACCAATTGGTTTAAAAGTAATCCTAGGTCTCTGCAAGTGGCTGATCCAGACACCTGCAAATTCCTCAATCAAAAGGCTAGAATTTCTGCAGCACTTGCAGCTTCTACCTCTGAAGAAGATGTTCTAGAAAAACTTCAGAACATCATGAAGCTTCTTCAGGATCAATCTGGGGACAAAAATATGCATTCTTCTTCAAAGAAAGACAGCAAGAAGAAACAGGTCCAGGCCCTGTCTTCTTCATCCTCTTCTATTGATTCATTTTACCAAAACGAATAGGGTTGCTCTGACAATTATTCTCCTGATGATCTTCATTAATTAAGATCTTCAAAGAGATTTTATTTTCAATAAAATTCAAAAATGTCCTTAAGCAAGACAATTGTACCACTTTTGGTGGGAAAAACTACTTAGCTACCCTGGAATATGGTAATAGTAGTACCAGTAATGGTATGAAAAACTGTTCTTACAACACCCTGGATCATGGTGATAGTAATACCAGCAATGGTATGAAAAACTGTTCCAACAACACCCTTGGACATGGTGATTGTAGTGTCAGCAATGACACGAAAAACTGTTCAAAATTTAATTATTTTATTTTTCTAACAATTGTTCAATCTTGTGCAAGCTTGGTCAAAGTCTCCCGTGACCCCCTTCATGGCAAGCCATCATGCACTATACCTTTTTGTCCCCCACCATGTTAAAGTAGCATCTTTGAAGACAAAGGGAATCTCCTCTCCCCCTTCAAATGCGCCAAGACAAAAGGGATTTAACTTTTTCCCTTCAATTACGCCAATCATCTACAGTCCAAGTCAGAAGACATTGGATACCAAACAGTACAGGTCAGCAGTGCATAGTGCAGGTCACTTAAAGTGCACAGTTCAAGTCATCTAGCATAGGATTCTGAATAGTAGTCATTTACTATTTATCCCGGTTAGTAACCGGTTACTGTTCATTCAATCCCTTTATAAGCGTGCTTAGGCTATTGTTAGAGACACGCTTCAATTCACACTTCAACTCTACTTCTCTCTCTAGTTCTAGTGAGAAGCCAGAGCTTGTAAGCTTCAATCTTCTTCTTCTATCTCTGATCTTCAATCTTCAATCTGTAACTCATAGACAGTTCACTGTCTCTTATGGAAGGCTTTGCCTCCTAAATCTATGTTATTTATGCTTTAGTTTTCTGCACTCTTTAATTATTTATTGTTGCATTCCGTATGCTACCTTCTTCCCCTCTGTCTCTTTAATTTATTTTATCTTCTGATTCCGATCCCCTCTTGGTAGCAAAGCCAGATGGTGGAAGTAGGAATGTAGAGATATATATATATATATATATATATATATATATATACACACACACACACACACACACACAAGAAGAAGTGGACTGAGATAGTACTATTATAAGTAAGAAAAATTCAATGAAAATAACAGTAAGAAATTAAATCATTTGAAAATAGAGAATCTATAAAGAGGGGAAAATTAATATATAATTTGCATAATCATACTCAATAGCATCCATTTTCTTAGATGCTTGCAAAATAATATGGCGAAGTAGGATGTGTTATAAGTATGATTTTCACTTAATTTTTATTAAAAGGTCAATTTTTTTATTATATTTTACATAGATATAATGGAATTTGTTATTATCAGTTTCAATATTTTCACAAAAAAAAAGCATCATTTTTGCATCAATATAAAAATAGTTAAATAATATTTCACTAAGTCATCATTTAATAAGTTAGTATGTGTAACACCCCGGTATTTTTAACTAGTAGGAATATCTAAGTGCACCATTGTCATACCCCAAATTTGTCCGGCTTAGGGCAAAACCCTAATTTTCAATAAAAATAAATAAATCAAGTCTTGGCATTCATCCTAGAGGTTAGGAAAGGCATCATGCTTGCATTTTAGAAGTTTCATAATGCAATTTAGGGTTAGAAAAGCAATGCATAGCATTGTAGAGCATTTTAGAGTATTTCTGGGGTTTCTAGGGTTTTTTTCCTAGCTCGAGGGGTATTTTGGTAATTTCGCCAAAAAAGACGTATTTTCTCATCATGCATGCATTTCTAGGGTTTTAGAGTCATCCAAAAGGTCTCAGGATCATTTTTAGAGTGAAAATGAAGTTTGGAGCAAAATTAGGGTTTTTAGGACCAAAAGGGCATTTTGGTCATTTCACTAAAGTAAATAATTTCTCAGTAAAAACCACTATGCATCTCTTGAGGAATTTATTTGAGTCCAAGTGAGTGTAAAAACCATAATGTCGTGATACATAGCTAACAAGGGAAAACATAAACTTAAGCATAAAAGCTAAGTCTTCAGCAACCATCCGAGTACAACCTACTCGTGCCTCTTGGATCTCTACTTTCCCTGTTTCTCTGTAAAACAACAACATATAAACAATGAGATACAATCTCAGTGAGTTCTACCGAGACCCCTATCTACGCTCTCGGTCCAATTAAGAATCCATATAATTTTTAACACTACACCGACTGCACACTTTGCTAATCCCGGTGAACTGTGTGATAGAATTCTGACTCAGTACGATACCGACTGCACACATTGCTAATCCCGGTGAACCGTATGATAGAATTCTAACTCAGTACGACACCGACTGCGAAATGGCCACAATCGCGATAAACCCCCGTTAGTAACTATTCCATAACGTTTCCAGGGCCTAGGGTAGGGGCTCATGACTTCCCCGCCTAGTATGCTATTCGTCGGGTCGTCACCCAACTTGATATAATTTATATATCACACCCGCATTGGGCCGACTTATATATTTGATATGATCTATATCTATCGTTGTTCTATAACCCGTTTTGATGAATACGATACTAGACATCCGACGTTATAATACGATACCAAGTTGGACATGTAATCCATTTTATTATTCAAAACATGTACTCACACGCAGTCTACTTTTCTGTTTTTCGAATATTTATACTTTCAAAACCTTTTCTCAAAAATCAAGTTGAACACCTTCAAAACAATGATTTTAACTCAAGTTGGGTGATACCGACGACACACATTGCTAATCCCGGTGAACCGTACTACAAAACCTTTTTAAGTAACACTGACTGCACACATTGCTAATCCCGGTGAACGTAACGTATAACTTTTAACATAACACCGACTGCACATATTGCTAATCCCGGTGAACCCCCTTACCAATAGTAATTTCCCTACACTACAAAAAAATTGCCCATTAGCGACGGAAATTAGCGAGGGACTAATGTTCCCTCGCAAAAATTGGAATTAGCGACGGAATTTGCGAGGGAATAGGGGATGTCGTATTTTTGAGAATTAGCGACGGAATTTTAGACATTAGCGACAGAAATTTTGAAAATTAGCGACGGAATTTCAGTCCCTCGCTAATTTCTAACAGTTTTCAGATGATAGGACTCCGTGCAGGTGTTTAGCGACGGAATTTACAGTCCGTCGCTAATTTTTTGACTTTTCAGCTTATTTATCCTCTCACACACACTCTTCTCTCCTACTCTCCTCACACTCTTCTCTCTTCTTCTCTCCTCACACTCTTCTTCTCTCTTCACTCTTCCACCACCACACCACCATCTCCTCTCACACTCTTCTTCTCTCTTCACTCTTCCACCACCACACCACCACCACCCCATTCGTTTTTCTCTCTCTTTCTCTCCTTCTCCCTTACTATTCTCCTTCTCTCTCTACCATAATACCCTTCACCACCACCACCACCACTCGTTTCTCTCTCTCTTTCTCTCCTTCTCCCTTACTATTCTCCTTCTCTCTCTACCATAATACCCTTCACCACCACCACCACCCATTTCTCTCTCTTTCTCTCCTTCTCCCTTAGTCTTCTCCTTCTCTCTCTACCCTAATACCCTTCCTCACCACCACCACCACCACCACCACCACCACCACACAATAATAATAATAATATAAAAAGGCTGATATTGTCAAAAAATAAATAATAAAAAAACGCGGTGGTCAGATTTAGCGACGGAATTTGAATCCCTCGCTAATTAGTGAGGGAATTAGCGACGAAACATTCCCTCGCTAATTAGCGAGGGATTCAAATTCCCTCGCTAATCCCATTAGCGAGGAGACAATTAGCGAGGGACTGATTCTGTCGCTAATTCCCACGCTAATGGGTATTAGCGATGGATTTGAGGCCATTAGAAGGGAAAAATCCCTCGCTAATGGACAATTTTTTTGTAGTGCTAATGGTATACGGTCCTAGGTTTAAGGATCATGACTTCCCCGCCTAGTATGTTAACCTCGTGGGTCGTCACCCACACTCGATATAATATTAATATATATATATATATATATATATATATATATATATATATATATATATCCACCCGCATTGGGCTGGCTCCTAAACTTGATATAATTTATATATCGTAACTATCCCTTGAACATTTAGTTCATTGACATCAAACCGTTACTTGAACATTTAGTTCTTTATAGTAAACATTTCACGGGTTCACTCACGTACACTATTTCTCGATTTTTCGAATTAAACATAACTTTGCAAACTATTATTAAAAACCTTTGAAGACATACTCAAAATCATGGCATTATAAGCCTAATCTCATTGGACAAGGGTTAGGAAATAATTAGAAAAGGATTGGAACCGAACGGGATCATTTCGGGCATTTTTCTAAAGTTTTGACAGAACACTGCGCACGGTCCGTGTCCATACGCACGGGTCGTGCGCCCTGTAATGCGTTTTTGAAAAACAGAAACAGAACGAGACGCACGGTCCGTGCGCCTGGGACCCACGGGTCGTGCGCTTTTGACAGCACTGAGTTTTTATCCCGTTTTCGCATTTTTCATCGTTCCGGTCAATTCCGATACCTGTTCCAGTCCAGTCCCAACATAAAAACAGTCCAAAAACATATTTAAACAACAACGATCACCACCAAATCATCGTTCATCAATCACAAACACAAACGTAAACAATTTTATCGTTTATGTCAAAATATGTTAATTTTTCAAATAACGGTTTTCAAAACTCAAATTCGACACTTCGAAATCCTCAATCAAAACCTAAACGTGAGTAAAACTCACCCTTGACGCGAGAGCTACTATCGAGCGGAAGTCACCGAAATCTCAAAACCCCCAATTTCAACCCAACGATCACCAACTCGTTCCCGACTCGAATCGAACTTCAATCGGCGTTCAATCCACCTTAGGTTCGCTCCCAATCACACCTAAACCATCAAAATCAACTCAAATTCGAAATCACCACACCTTAATACTCCAAATTCGAAAGTCAAAGGGGGATGAAAATAGAACTTTAGCTCACCTAGCTTAGAGGGATGGAAGGAGAAGCAAGGATGCTGATGATGATGATGAAGCTTAGAGGTGATGGGTGGTGATGAAGCTTAAAGCACTTAGAAGTTTTCTTAAAAATGAAACTGTCATTATTGAGGCTAATCTAAGGCGTTCTAATATTACTACGCCTAAGAAGCTACAGGCCTCTGATATTATTGCAAAGTTACTTCTTCTTCTTCTTCTTAAAGCACTTAGAAGTTTTCTTAAAAATGAAACTGTCATTATTGAGGCTAATCTAAGGCGTTCTAATATTACTACGCCTAAGAAGCTACAGGCCTCTGATATTATTGCAAAGTTACCAGAAGAATGGGTATTAAAGGAAGTAATGCAGCTTCCTAAAATAGAATCTAGCTAGGAAACCTAGGCAATTTATATTAGAAGAAGACAGGAGCATAAGAATTAAAATGAATAGAAGCCAATCCATCTTCTTCTCTTTTTCCTTCTTTTTCTCTTCTTTCTCCTTTTCTCTTATCTTCTCTTCTCCTTTTCTCTTCTCTGTTTCCTTCCTTCGCTTCCTTTCTTTCTTTCCTTTCTTTTTCTTTCTTTTTCTCTTTCTTTCTTTTTCTTGCCCTTATGCCGTATTATCTAGTTAGCGATCCTAAGACAACCAATGATTAATTTTAGCACTCAATAAGTTTACCAATCATGTACTAAAATAATTCAATTGGGGTAACATCCAAATAATTCGGTTAATTATTTTGGGGATGTTACATTACACCCCAACTTGAAAGAATTTTGTCCTCAAAATTGAACAAAACATACCTCAAGAGAATAGATACGGATACCGAGTCCACATGTCGTCCTCCAATTCCCACGTAGCTTCCTCGGTGGAAAAACCATCTCAAACCACTTTGACAATGGGAATTGTTTTCGTCCGAAGCGCTTTCTCGCCACATTCCATGATGTAACTAGGATGAGGTTGGAAAGACAGGTCCGGTTGAAGGTCAATCGTCTCAAAATTTAACGGCTGACCCGGATCGGGAATGTACTTCGTAATTGAGACACATGGAATACATCATGGAGATTGGACAATGGTGGAGGCAAAGCAATACAGTATGCTACTGGCCCAACTCGCTCGATAATTTGGAAGGGTCCAATATATCGAGGACTGAGCTTCTTCGCTTGTAATGCCCTACCTGTACCAATCGTTGGTGATAATCTTAAAAATACATGATCACCAGGCTCAAACTCTAACAGCCTTCTTCTTTTATCAGCATAGCTCTTTTGCCTACTCTGGGCAGCTTTCATTCTTTCTCTAATTTGTCAGATCTTTTCAGTAGTTTCATGAACCAAGTCAGGTCCTAACAATCGGTTCTCGCCGACGTCCCACCAACATAACGGAGTTCTACATTTCCTTTCATATAAAGCTTCAAATGGGGCCATTCCGATACTGGAATGATAATTGTTGTTGTAGGAGAACTCTACTAACGGAAGATGGTCCTCCCATTTTCTTCCGTTATCGAGCACAGAAGCCCGAAGCATATCCTCTAAAGTTTGGATAGTTCTCTCTGTCTGTCCATCCGTCTGCTGGTGATAAGCGGTACTAACAAATAACTTAGTCCCCAAGGCTTCATTCAAAGCCTTCCAAAATCGAGAAGTGAATTTTGGATCTCGATCCGACACAATACTGGTAGGAACCCCATGCAACCTTGGATACTTTACTGGTCGAACGAACAGGAATAAAATGAGCTGATTTAGTTAACCGATCCACAACTACCCAAATGGAGTCGTTACCGGCTTGGGACCTTGGAAATGCCGTGACAAAATCCATAGAAATGTCTTCCCATTCCCACACCGGCACGTCAAGTGGTCGCAACAGACCAGCAGGCTTTTGATGCTCTACCTTAACTCTTTGACAAGTTAAGCATCGAGACACAAATTCTGCAATCTCTAATTTCATTCCATGCCACCAATACATCTGTTTTAAATCTCTATACATCTTGGTGGATCCAAGATGTACAGAATATAGACTTCGGTGTGCTTCCTCTAACACTTGCCTTTTAATATCTTCATCATCGGGCACACAAATTCTACCGTTGAAGCAAATAACTCCATCACTATCTTCGGTAAAAGTTGGCAACACTTTTTGTGATTGTAGCTTCACATCAATCTCCTGTGATAAGCGAATAGAATCTCTTGAGGAACTAGTGATCCTTATTTGGCTCAACACTAATCGGTTCCTTCCTTGCTTTGCATTCAAATTCAAGTCTCTAAAAGACTCTAATAATTCCATTTCATGCATCATTAACTCTGCCATGTGAATGGATTTCCTACTCGGCGCATCAGCTACAACATTGGCCTTTCCTGGATGATACTTCAACTCGAAGTCATAATCCTTCAGAAATTCTACCTATCGTCTTTGCCTGTTATTTATTTCTTTCTGATCAAACAGATACTTTAAATTTTTGTGATCACTAAAGACTTCGAAACGAGACCCATACAAGTAATGTCTCCAAATCTTCAGTGCATACACAATAGCTGCCAACTCCTAATCGTGAGTTGGATAATTCTCCTCGTGAGACTTTAATTGCATGGATGCATAAGCTACCACTTGTTGATTCTGCATGAGAACACATCCTAAACCCTTCCCAAAAGCATCACTGTAAATTTGGAATTCCAAAGACGGATCCGGAAGAATCAGGATCGGAGCAGAAGTCAACCGAGTTTTCAATTCTTGAAAACATTCTTCACAATCAGCATCCCATGTAAACGGCTGACCCTTACGAGTTAACCGAGTAAGCGGAAGAACTAACTGTGAGAACCATTGAATAAATCTCCTATAATTACCAGCAAGACCCAAGAAACTTCTAATCTTTGTGACTGACGTTGGTCGCTCCCAGTTTAATACAGCTTCCACTTTACTGGGATCTACAGCAACTCCCGATTGGGAAATCACATGTCCCAGAAACTTTACCTCAGGCATCCAGAAATCGCACTTCGAGGGTTTTCCATACAACTTCTTTTCTCGGAGTACATTCAGAACAATGCGAAGATGTTGAACATGCTCCTCAATGGTCTTCGAGTACACCAAGATATCATCGATGAAAACGACTACAAACTGATCCAGGTACGTGTTGAAGACTCGGTTCATGTCATCCATGAATACCGCTGGAGCATTAGCCAAACCGAAGGGCATCACTACGAACTCGTAATGTCCATACCTAGTACGGAAAGCCGTCTTCGGAATATCTAAGGCTCTAACTTTTATTTCACTAGTGCAAAAAAGACATTTAGCGTCGGTTAAATTGGACATTTAGCGTCGGTTATCGCCCGACCCTAAATTGCCCGATGCTAAATGTCAGACATTTAGCATCGGGTGTTCAGATAACCGATGCTAAATGTCCATTTCATCACAGTTTTTGCTGTTTGAAAATGACATTTAGCATCAGTTATTTGAAACAACCGATGCTAAATGTCCTGAAAAATGACATTTAGCATCGGGTGTTTGAAACAACTGATGCTAAATGTCCTGAAAGTGACATTTAGCATCAGTTATTTGAAACAACCGATGCTAAATGTCCTGAAAGTGACATTTAGCATCGATTGTTCCAAATAACTGATGCTAAAAGTCATTTTTGATAAAAAAAAATGACATTTAGCATCGGTTGTTTGAGCTGGGAATTTATCAAAGACACCCTTGAGGACATTGGATTTCCTATTGATTTGGTGAATATCATATGGCATTGCTTTTCCTCTCCAGCCATGCAAGTGTTGTGGAATGGTGAAGCCTTGGAGAGTTTCTCTCCCACTAGAGGAATAAGACAAGGTGATCCCATCTCACCCTATCTTTTTGTCCTTTGTACTGAAAGATTGCTTCATGCTATTGAGAAAGCTACTGAGGAGGGACAGTGGAAAGCTATTCATCTCTTAAGATGGGGACAAAGATTTCACATCTTGCATTTGCCGAAGACCCAATCTTCTTTGCTGAAGCTACTCATGACCAAGCCCATACTATTCAGAATATTCTCCACAGATTTTGCATGTGCTCATGGCAAAAAGTTAGCCAATACAAGACTAGGGTGTTCTTCTCCAAGAATGTTACTAGATCTCACACACTACAAGAATAACTCTGATTTCCTGCGAAAATTTGCGACGAGAAACAGTCCGTCGCTATTTGCGACGGATTTGCGACCAAAATGCCGTCACAACAGCTCAGAAAAAAACGCTCTTAAACTCCCGCGTAGGTTTCCGACGAAATACGTGTCCGTCGTAAATTTCCGACGAATATATCCGTCGCAACATGCTTTAATTCCGTCGGAAAGTATCAGACCCAATTAAAAGGAAAAACTCCTCCCTCGAACCCTCATTTCACACAATCTCTCGTTCTTTCCCTCAGAAGTCAAAAGTCATCGTTCTTTCCCTCACTCTCTCCTCCCACGACCTCCACTCTCCTCCTCCGCCTTCTTCCGCCCTCCTCCGCCCTTCGCTGCGCTCCTCCACCCTCCCTATCCATCTACGACCTCCTATGTTCCCTCTCACTCTTCCTCTCCCACCACTCTTCCTCCCTAAAATCGGCCATCACCTCCACAAAAACAGTAAGTGTATTCTTCTTCCTCAAAGGTAAATTTTCTACTTCTATTCTACTTCTACTCTACTTCTATTTAACACAAAAGCCCTAATTTTTGATTTACTCAAAACCCTAACCCCTATTCCCAATTTGACAGCATCAATCCGAACCCTAACCCCCTATTTCTAATTCTTTGGCTTCACTGTGAACTAGTTGGTGTTATATTCATGTATTATATTCATGAGTGTTTCACTAGTTGATTTTGGCATGATTTTGGCATCTATGTTTCTTTTTTAGTTTATTTATTTTCTTCTTTTGTTGTACAGATATGTTCCTGAAAGCTAAAGTTTTCATTTTTCAGTTGTGGGAAGGCTAAAAACGAAGATGGGTATGGGAAATTTGGAGGCAATCAAGCAATTGCAGTCCTTGGTGGAAAATGGTGTGCTTAAAATGTTCAAAACTTAGCTTACATTCTTTTGTTCTCATATGATCTCTGTTGATAACTGAAAAAGGTTCTTTTTTTTGTTTCTTGTTGCAATGGATGAGCAGCGGAAGATCTCATTCCAGGTTTGGCTTTTAATATTCTTTGTTTTGCTTGATCTTGGTTGTTTAGAAAAATATGAGAAAAGAATCACCACAAGTTTTATCATTCATGATCTGCAATCTGATTTGATTAAAAATCATTTTTTTAGTCCCAGATTATAATAAAATAAGTCCAAAAGTTACAATTTTGATGCCAAATTGATCTGAATTTCTGGTACCTCCTTTGATGAGAATCTGCAATCTGAATTTCTTAATGTAAATCATGCTTAGTTTAGTAATTATGCACTTGTATAAAGATCTTTCAATATTTTTTCTCTTTTTATTATTTATTAAGCCTCTACATTTTTCTTGTGCTAGTGGTCTATTACTTTTATGTGTTTATTTTGTGATTTTAAGTTTAGTA
Source organism: Astragalus membranaceus (assembly GCA_039519185.1). Lineage (NCBI taxonomy): Eukaryota > Viridiplantae > Streptophyta > Magnoliopsida > Fabales > Fabaceae > Astragalus > Astragalus membranaceus. The sequence goes on from CM076846.1 coordinate 10,850,983, forward strand.
ACTAGTGATCAGGTTAAATAATTAGTTGTTTTTGGGCTGAAAGTTTTCTCTTTATGTTTCAGAATATGCACCAAGGCTATCCTACTGAAACATTAGGACGGTTTCTCAAAGCTAGAGACTGGAATGTTGCTAAAGCTCATAAAATGGTTTGTTAGATCTGTTATCTTTTACTTGAAATTTCAGCAAAGTTGATTGATTGTTTACATTGGAGAGTGGAAAATGAGGAATAACCTCGTGATTCTTTGCTTTGAAGTCAACGCAGAAAGGAACAAGAAGCTCGCTTTTGCAGGTGAATCTAGTCTACAATAACCTGTCCTAAAATATTGCTTTTGTTCTTTAATTAGTTTGTTCAATAAGTTTTTGATGGTTGCTTGCTTGCAACTTAAATTGTTGTGTAAATAGGGAAGAGGAACATTGTGAGTGCACTAGACAGGAAAGCCAATGAGCTGGCTTTCAGACACCAAGTTTGAAGACAAGGTGCTTGCTTTTATTACCCACAGACATCCACTTTCTTATCTGCTAATTTCGTTTTTTTGAATTTTAATTAATGATTATCATGTGAATTGTTTTATGCGTTTGAATTTTCATGAGTGTTGGCCACAAAAAAAAATGTTTATAACTTTCTATGCAACTTGTGGATGTTGTATGATATGGTGAAGGAAAAGGATGGATTAAATCATGATTGGGCATATTATTTGGTTTGTTTCAGATAGGTGGGTTCCTTGGGTTCCTTGTGTGCGATTAGATATATGGGGAGAGGAAGGTGCACGTCATGACTGGTTGGAGGGGCGCTGTCGCCGTGGCGAGATCGCTGAAAATATCTTGGATTTTTTTCATGTATTTTGGTGTCAACCCCTTATTCATCGCTTCAGCAATAATGTCTCCCTTAAGGTACAGTCAATTTCTCTCTGTTCTGATTTTTCTGTTTGGTCTCTTGACATCATCACACCGACTTAATTTTCTTGTTCGTGCACGTTCATCTCTTTCTTTGGTGGGTATCTCATTTTTAAAAGGAAGAAACCTGATTTTTCTTTAGGAAAAAACGTTTAATTGTTATGATATATATCTTTTCCCTTATGCAATTTGTTGCAGAAAGCTCCCTTACTAAATTGTAATCATACAGTTTGATAATCAAAAGATATTATTGTTGTACAGAAATTGAACCTTAATCAATCTATTCTTATAATGCTCTTTTTGATGAAGTGTCATGGGCTACAGAAGATGAGGTTAGATTTTGATAGTGTTAAATAGGAGATGTAAACACAAACTTGGTGGGGCCATGCTGGGGGTCAGTTGCTCATTTGCAGCTATTGTGGCATTGCATTGTGATGGTGTCGCAGCCCCAATCTTGAGTCTCATTTGTTTTTCAGAGTTTGGAACTCTGTTTTTAATTTCTTTTTAAACAAGTTTCATTTGGCCTTCAGTCAAATGAAGGATGGCTTTGTTTTGTTTCCCTCAGTTTGTCAGCAAATTTTAGGACTTGCAGTAGGCAGTAGCTGCCTTGTATCTTAATTGTCGTAAAAGAAGAATCCCAAAAGCTTAAATTGTAAGGTGAAGTTGTTACTATTATTATTTATTTATATTTATCTATATCATGATTAGGATTTTGCAGTGTTGCAAGTTGCAACAATGCTTTGTCTTTTCTCTCTCCAAACTACCTGATTCCTTGGTTTTACTTTTCTTAGCTACTTCTTTTCTAAACAAATTGCTGTGTAAGGTGACGAGTGAATACAGTGTACTGCTTGAAATGTTGAAAGGACTGTTTATTATAGAATTCTATTGAATGAAAACTATTTTCACCAAAAAGAAACTTTGTGATACAGTTTGCATACTTCATAAGGTAAAACAAGCTTAGCCAGGACAATTTGAAATGACTGTTTGGATGTAATTTTGTGATAACTGATGAACTAGGTGACAGGTCTCTTTGTTTTCATAATATTTTTCTTTAAAATTCTTAGGCGACTAGGAGGAGACAGGATATATAATGTGTTTGATAATCAGCTTCCCGCTGCTTTACGAAAGCTTCCATTTGACCGACATCTTTCTCTCCAAAATGTAAGAAAAGTGGTGTCAGAGTCGGACGGTTATCAGCCTCAGTTGATTGCCCCAGAGCAAGGTTACCGGCGCCTGATTGAGGGTGCTCTCGGATACTTCAGAGGCCCAGCTAAAGCTTCAATAGATGCTGTAAGCAATCTGATTGCCTTCTCTGGTATTTGGTTATTATCTTAAGTTAAAGAAGTGAACTGCTGTTCTTGATTTTCTGTTCTTGAGCTTCAGTGGATGCTGTAAGCAATCTGATTGCCTTCTCTGTTGCATTTTTTGTTGAGGGGTTGAAATTATTAGTAACCATATGGTCCCAGGCTAAACTTGCCAAGCTGTGTTGGGAACTCCTTACACCTACATCAAAGGGAGGTGGAGGTGCTAGCGAAGGTTTTGATGTTACTAAAAGTGGGGATGCAAGGGTTGGACTTGTGGGAAATCTACTCTGCTGCACCACAAATTGTTAAAGTGAGATAAATGTACACCTTTTGAATAATTTTGTGAATTTTATTACTGGGACTGTTTTGATGTTGGGTGTTATAGTATTTCGGTATTTCCTGTTTCACCATCATAAGATACCTTGTTTGCATTAGTTTATCCTGATAACTTTGTAATTTATTTTGGTGTTATGAATTGTGTAACTTTGTAACTTTATAATTATCAATGACAAGTTGTTATTGGCATATTTAGTTATGTACTTTTCTTAATTAGTTTTTTGGATGTAATTTATTTTTTTTTAATTTTTTTTTAAAAATTTCCGACGGATTTGCGACGAAAATGTGTCAGCGTTTGCGACGACTTTGCCACGGATATTTCCGACGGGTTTCCGACGACTTTGCGATGGAGACATTTGCGACGAAAAAAACCGTCGGAAACGATTTCCGACGAGCGATTTTGCGACGACTTTTTGTCCGTCGGAAAGTTCGTCGGAAACGTCAATTTCCGACGAAAATCAGTGTGTTTCCGACGGATTTTGTCGTCGGAAATCGTCGATTTTCTTGTAGTGACAGGCTGGAAATTTGTGAAATTATGAGATTTCAGATGACTGGGGATCTTGGCAAGTACCTAGGAGTTCCCATCTTTCACAAAAGGGTTGGTCTTAATACTTTCAAGGTTTGTGATTAAGAAGGTTAAACAAAGGCTAAGTAATTGGAAAGCCAGAACTCTTTCCTTTGCTGGAAGGGTTACTCTTGCCAAATCTATTGTTCAGACTATGCCAACTTATGTAATGCAGTCTAGTGTCCTTCCTAGAGCTATCTGTGTTGAGGTGGACAAATTATGTCGCTATTTCATATGGGGTGATGATGACAACCAGAGGAAAGTCCACCTAATTAGCTGGGAGAAGATGTGCAAGACTAAGGTTGCAGGAGGTCTTGGGCTTAGATCTACTAGAAGAGAAAACTCAACATTCATGCTCAAAGCACTACAAAAAAAGCTGGACTTTGCGGCGGGCGAAATCCGCCGCAAAAGCCAAATTTGCGGCGGATAATTGGACTTTGCGGCGGAAGTTTTTCGCCGGTAGCCAGCTCGAAGCAAACGCGTTGCGGCGGATTATCCGCCGCAAGTTTGCGGCGGATTATCCGCCGCAAGTTTGCGGCGGATCTAGTGGCGCCGCAAAATCCAACGCAAATTTGCGGCGGATAATCCGCCGGAAAAGGGGACACATTTTTGACGCAATATATCCGCCGGAAAGTACCTAATATCCGCCGCAAATTATCCGCCGCAAAGTACCCCTTATCCGCCGCAAAACACCCGTTTTATTTAAAAAAAAATGAATATAATTTTTTTAAAAAAACATTTTTTAAAAAAAAAATTTTAATTAATATTATTTTAATTAAAAAAAATTATTATTATTTTTAAAAAATAAATGTTGTTTTTTTATTTTAATAATTATTATTATTTTAATTAAATTTTTTTTTAATTATTATTATTTTAATTAAAAAAAATTATTATTATTTTTAAAAAATAAATTTTATTTTTTTAAAAAAATCGTTTTAATTAAAAATAATATTATTTTATTAATTTTTTAATTATTGATAAAAAAATAAAATCCAATAACTAATTAATTTTTAATTTAAAAAAATAAAAATTGGGAAAAACAGTAAAAATATCCATACAATTAATAAAATATCCAGACAATTAATAAAATATTCAGACAAATAAATAAAATAATCTAAAGCTACTGGGGTGCCTGCCGGTCAATGTCATCAACATTATTATAATATGTATCATCTTGAAGTAAAGCACTGAGCGATGACATTTGGACATTAATATCAATGTCCAGCGGGGGTGACCGCTGCTGGGGGTACTGCTGGTTTGGCTGGATCAGGGGTGACTGATGTTGGGGCTGCTGGTATGGCTGGCGGGGTGACTGATGTTGCTGCTGGTATGGCTGGAATGGCGGTGCATACTGCGGTGTATACTGCGGGGGATATTGGGATGCATACGGCGGGGGATACTGGGGTGCATACTGCTGCTGGTAGTACTGCTGCTGTGGCGGCGGCGGGTAGGATGCTGATGAGGATGGCCTCGAGCTAGACACCATCTGATCCTGCAAGAACTTAAAGCGCTCCTCCATGCGCTCCTCAGCTACCCTAGCCTGCTCCCGAATCGCCTGAATTTCCCGCTCACTTCGATCCCGAATCGCCTGAATTTCCCGATCGCTTTGCTGCTGCCGCTCGGCAATCTGACGCTGAGCCTCGCTCAGTTGCTGCGTCAATTGCCTAACCTCATTCAACTCACCAGCATTGGGAACATAATTGCGACCAGTCGAGGATCCAGAATGTGACTCTGATAGACTCGGAATAATGCTTGTTCGAAAAGCAGCCGGTCCAATACCACCTGATCCTACCAGACGATTAGTCTTTTGGGGACCAACTGCTCTCTCCCAAACATCACGAGCTACTCTAGCCTCCTCCACTGGATCGACAGCTGCCCCACTGCCCTGTTGTGACTGATGGTACTCAGCCATCCCACCCTCGAAGCTCTCCTGAAAAAATAACCCAACAAATAAATAACTAATTATTAATATAAATAATAAACATTAATTAATATATATAATTGTAAAAGTAGTTTTACCTGAATACGCCTCGCCCGATCTGTAACGTACTCACCAGTCTCCTCCACCATATGCATGTGGCAATGCAACTCAGGCAAAGTGATTTGCCTTTGTTCCCTCTCCACCTATATATATATATATATATATATATATATATATATATATATATATATATATATATATATACATAAATATATATATTATTAATTAAATACACATATTGAAAATGACTAGTTAATTATTATAAATAATTAATTAATTAATCAAGTAATAAATTAAGTAATAAATTTACCAAACGTATGTAATGCGTTGCAGTATTAACACTCCCCCCCGTGTGTGTGCAGCCACCTTTTTCAGAAGCACGGTTCTTCTTGGCTTTCTCACAATAATTCTTAAATCCTTCATCTTTCTCCCAATACTCATTAAACTCAGCCCAAGTTGAGTCTCCCATATAAGATGGCTTCGTACGCGTATTGCGCGCCCTCCGCATCAATTCAGAATAGCGATGAGAAATTCTCTTATGGAACACTCTCTCAACTGCGGCTTGCTCCCCTGGATACCATGTACATTTTTCCTATTTAAGAAATTTACAATAATGTTGTTAATTATAAGGCAATAATTAATTAATTAATCAAGTCAATATAAAAGATAATACAGTACCAAATTAATTATTTCGTAGAATCGAATAACTTACCAAAAATGATCTTAACATCTTCTTATTTGCATCCTTATCTTTTCTAACTTCTGTCCAGTTCTTCCAGCTCTTGGTAAAATTCTCCTTGATTGTTTTTGTGATGGCGGTAGCTGAAGCCTTCGAAGGAATAAAACTGCATTAAAAAAAGATGAATTTTGTTACACCAAATATAAGTTATATATATATATATATATAAATGGCAACAAAAATAAATTAATAAATAATAATATAGATATATATATAGACTTACGAATCGCCAACAATCTGCAATATGATACGCCCATCAGGTGTAACCCTAATCACCTCAGTCCCATCAATGAATGTGCGTACCCCATCCGCATCAACATGTGTCGGGGATAAGCCCTCAGTACCAACAGGAATCGATGGGCCCCCTGCAGTACTAGTACTAGCACCATCCTCAGACACAGGTGGTGGCAAATATCCGCCAGTAGTAACAACAACACGCGCAGGCTGAGTACGGCGCCCTAGGCGAGTAGATGTCTTCCGCCTGCTAGTGCTGGCGGCATCGGGAGGTGGAGGAGGAACATATGCGCCGTCATGATCGGATCCCGAGTCATCATGAGATGCCATATCTGTATAGATCTAGCTAAACATATACATTTAAACAAAACAAACATATACTAAACAAGGTTAACATATATAAACATATACAAAACTCATGCATTAAAATAAATAATTTGAATCCCATTCATTCTCAAACAAATAACATCCTTCATTAAAAATAACATCTTCATTAAAAATAGAATTGTTGAAACATAAATTACATTCATTCTTTGGACTAAAATCTAGATGGGGGTACTGAAGTTCATATATGTGTTGAACCACACCATAAAAATCATCTTCACCTCCTCCAGTGACCCCCTTCATGCACACTCCACTATTGACTGTCTCTCTGCCCTGTGTCCATTCATTGGTGTGAAATTTGTATCCATTGACAAAGTATGTGTGCCATTCTTTAACACATCTTCGAGGACCGTCTGATATGTTCCTCAAGTGTTGGTTGGTAGGATTTGGCGGGAGGGAATACACATATTGACTAAACCACATTGGAAAATGCGCATGAATATGAGCAGAAGATTGGTCTTCACGTACTGCCTCTGATGACAAGAACTCCCTAAAAAGAAATAATTTAATTGTTACACTTGTCTACTAGTATTAACTAATTAAGATCGATTGTTAATGTTGAGGAACATACTCAATAAATGGTTGCACCTCAGTACAGTTTATCAACACATGAACATGTGCTGAACTTAACTCTTCATCTGTTAGCCAGTGAGTTGACTCCTTCCCAGATGGACGACCGGGTAGACAAAAGACAGACAAAGCCAAAGGATGTCGCCATTCAGTATCCACTTCATTTCGACTGCTTCCAGGAGCAAACTGATTCTTGAAATAATGAGAACAAAAATGTGTTGTTTCACGGTGTAGGTAAGAAGAACATATCGATCCTTCAACTCTAGCTTTGTTTTTCACCGATCTTTTTGAATCACCCATGAACCTAGAGGAATATGATATTAATATATTAATAGTCATATAATATTTTAATTTAAACTTGTTTCTTATATTATTATAATTAAAAATTAGCTGACCTTTCAAACGGATACATCCATCTGTATTGGACAGGTCCGCCAAGTTTAGCTTCATATGCGAGATGCACCGGTAGATGCTCCATAGAATCAAAGAAACCAGGTGGAAATACTCTCTCCAACTTGCATAAGATAAGTGGGATGTCTTGTTCCATTTTTGAAAGATCATCAGCTTTTAGCGTTGCAGAACACAAATTCTTAAAGTATTGACTTATTTCAATGAGCGGATTCAAAACGTGTGTTGGCAACGAACTAAAAGCGATAGGAAGTAAGCACTCCATGAATACGTGACAATCATGACTCTTCATCCCATGCAACCTCCCATTATCCACATCCGCACATCTAGATAAATTGGAAGAATAACCGTCTGGCATTTTCAACTCTTTTATCCACTGATAAACTGCTTTCGCTTGTTCGGTAGATAAAGTATAATTGGCTTTGGGTTTCAAAATCCTAGTACCTTGCTCAACCAACAACAAATCCTTTCGTCTACAGAAATGATCTATATCCTTCCTAGCTTTCTCATTGTCTTTCGTTTTGCCTTTCACGTTCATGACAGTGTTAAATATGTTGTCAAAAAAATTCTTCTCTATATGCATGACATCGAGATTGTGTCTCAATAGATTATCTTTCCAATAGGGAAGTTCCCAAAAAATACTTTTTTTTGTCCAATTGTGCCATTGTCCATAGCCATCTGGACGAGAAACAACACCGGCTACGACTTCCACAGGAGGGATATCCCTAACATTATTCCAAACTTCCTCTGGTGTCAACTGACGAGGAGGTCCAGCTGTTTCAACATTTCCCTTGATGAACGCATATTTCTGCTTTCTAAATGGGTGATCCATAGGTAAGAACCTACGGTGCGAGTCAAACCATGAAACTTTTCCTCCGTATTTAAGACTAAAAGCCTTTGTGTCAACCATGCAAATTGGACACGCCATCTTACCATGTGTCCCCCATCCAGACAACATTCCATAGGCAGGGAAGTCATTTATGGTCCACATCAAAGCCGCCCTCATCACAAAATTTTGTTTGCGTGCCACATCATAAGTTAAAACACCATTCCACAACCTTTTTAGGTCATCAATCAAAGGTTGCAAATAGATGTCAATACCAGCTGTTGGATTACTTGGCCCTGGAATAATAGAATTTAAAAACATGTATGGTTTGGACATACACATTTCTGGAGGAATGTTGTATGGGGTAACAATAACTGGCCAACATGAATACGGTGTTGCCGAGGCTTGAATATATGGTGTGAAACCATCAGAGCACAAACCAAGCCGAACATTGCGCGGATCACTGGCAAAATCTGGATGAACACGATCAAAATGCTTCCAAGCTTCACCATCAGATGGGTGACGTAATTCACCAGAATTATTTCTATTTTGATGGTGCCATGTCATTTTACCTGCGGTCTCCATTGAAGTAAACATCCTCTGTAGCCTTGGAATAAGAGGCAGATAGAACATTGATTTTCGTGGAACCGGTTTGCCTCTGCTCATCCCTGATCTACTGACACGATAGCGTGGTTGTCCACACAACTTGCATTCCGACAACTCTCCATCATTTATGCCAAACTCATTGTTATAATAGAGCATGCAACCAGACACACAACAATCAATCCTTTTAGATTTTAAGCCAAGCTTCGATACCACTCTTTTAGCTTCATAATAACTTTGCGGTAAACTCCCTCTAATGGGGGTTGCATCCAACATCATTTTGGTCATATATTCCATGCACAACTCAGCAACATTAAATTGAGACTTAAGACCCAACAACCGAACACACATTGATAATTTTGAGTCTGTAGATCCTTCAAATATGGGTTTATTTGTCTCACTCAAATACATGTAAAACCTTTGAGCTTCCTCATTTGGAACTTCGTCAGCATCTGGTTCTTCAAAATCCAAATTTACTCCAACAGCGTCAGATATCATTCCCTGATAAACATCTAACGGTTGTATTCCCCATCCTTCAGATGTCGTAGTCACTGGATAACTACTTGATGTGTGATCTACTACTTCAACCGGAACATTAACCGCAGGAACTGCAGCTACCCCTGGCGCTCCTTCCCCGTGACGGCTCCATGTCCAATAATTTGGCCTAAACCCATTATTGTACAAATGAAGTCTAACTTCATGTTCATTTATTATAGCTCGAAATGAACATTTCAAGCACGGACATCTAATACCGCCTTGTCGCCCAAATTCTTCATGATCAATGTACTTAGCACAAAAAATAAACTCTTCTACTCCTTCTACAAAACGTCGTTTTACACCAGTTCTTCCAGGATACAATCGATCATACATCCAACTACGATCCATTTTCAAGAACTATACGTATACTACACTACAATATAAATAAAATAAACTATCAATTATTTCATATTTTGATATATATATATTTATTACTCATTTTATTTTGATATTTCAATAATTAAACTACCAATTAATTACAAGCAACAGAATGAATTTTTTAATAATGTTATATACAAATAATTTAAACATTATAAATAATAATTCCAAATTTAATTTTAAATTTCAATTTTTATAAGACAATATATGTTAATAAAATTTATAAGTGAACTTAATAAATAAGTTTTTTCAATATAAATTAATTTGTATTATTATTGCAAACAAAATACTAAACAAAATTTTACTAAAAATAGTGAAGTAAGTAATATTTTATTAATTACTTTAACAACTAACCGTAGTGAAGAAGCTTATCCTGAACTCAAGCAGAGAGGAAAAAGAAGAGAGGAAAAAGGAGGAACCCAAACAATACCTAAACAAAAAAAACAACACAATTAGTAACAAATTCATATTATTATAAAATAATTTAAAAACGAATATTAAAAAAAAAAAATTAAAAACTAAAACTATTAACTAATATCAAAAACATACCTTGAAGAAATTTCCCAATAAGAGCAGAAGACAATTCGTAGGGAGGAAGCGCTACACTTCAAAAACAGATTTAGTAGAGAATGAGAGAATTTGGGAGAGAGTAAAAGAGAAATTTTAAGAAGAGAATGGGAGGATTGTTAGAAGTGTGAAGAATGAGAAGTGGGGAATGGATATATATAGGAAAACGCAGCCCAACGGTCAAAAGGGATTTGCGGCGGATTTGGACGGTTGCGGCGGATTTTGAAATTCAATATCCGCGGGGTTTTTTTTTTCGGTGCTTTGCGGCGGATTCTGGACGGTTGCGGCGGATTTTGAAATTTAAAATCCGCGGGTTTTTTATTTACGGAGGTTTGCGGCGGATTCGTGGTACTTTGCGGCGGATATTCAAATTAAAATATCGCGCCTTTTTTTTTAAAAATACCAAATAATCCGCCGCAAAAGCTATAATCCGCCGCAAAGATCCGCCGCAAATTCTCAATATCCGCCGCAAAAAACACAAATCCGCCGCAAAGTACCATTTTTTTTTTAAAAAAAAAATTATTCTTTTTTTTAAAAAATTATTATTATTTTTAAAAAAAATTTATTATTTTTTTTAAAAAACTAATATTTTTTTTTAAAAATAAAAAATTATTATTATTTTTAAAAAATAAATTTTATTTTTTTAAAAAAATCGTTTTAATTAAAAATATATATTATTTTATTAATTTTTTTAATTATTGATAAAAAAATAAAATCCAATAACTAATTAATTTTTAATTTAAAAAAATAAAAATTGGGAAAAGCAGTAAAATATTATCACCAAAAAAATATACATACAATTAATAAAATATCTTAAACAAAAAAATAAAATAATTAAAAGCGATAAAAATTGGGAAAAACAGTAAAATATATATTTAATGTCTGCTACCCCTAAACGGAGACCTACGCCATTATCTTGATATGACACTCTCTTGAGCATTGTCGGCAGCAGCTCCATTACAGTGGCGTATGTCTCCATTTCTTTGTAAAGAAATTTCCACATTGTCGTGAACACTCCTTCATCTTTTTCGTTAAAAGTAACCCATTTATCAGCAAAAAGCTCCTCCTCATTATTTCACCACAAGTGACATATACGTTAATCAAACGCTCGGTATCATCCTTCAACTTAACAGCCCGTCCTTGCAGTTCCTCAAACTTTTTATTTAGAGATTCAACCATATTTTCAAAATAGAAAGTTTCACAAGAAACCATCTTTTGAAAAGATCATGATTGAATCTCTAAATAGAAAGTTTGAGGAACTGCAAGGACGGGTTGTTAAGTTGGAGGATGATACCGAGCGTTTGATGAGCGTATATGTCTCTTGTGGTGAAAATAATGAGGATGAACTTTATGCTGATAAAGGGGTTACTTTTAACGAAAAAGATGAAGGGGTCTTCATGACAATGTGGAAATTTTTTTACAAAAAAATGGAGACGTACGCCACTCTATTAGAACCCCGCTGCCGACAATGCTCAAGAGAGTGCCGTATTAAGAGATCGAGTGCCGTATCAAGAGAATGAGAGTATTGGTAGAGGTGTGAAAAAAGAAGAAGGGGAGAAGGGGTTTATATAGGTGAAACGAAGTCAAACGGTCAAAAGGCAAGATCCGCCGGAAATGGAAGTTACCGGCGGATTTAGGGGTTTGCGGCGGACATAAGGGATTTGCGGCGGACGGAGGTGCATTTGCGGCGATTAATTAAAAGCTCGTAAAAAAAAAAAAAACTGTAAACCAAAATCCGCCGCAAGAACCGTTAAATCCGCCGCAAAATCCAAGACGAATTTTAATCCGCCGCAAATGTCAATTTTTCCGCCGGTAACTTTTAGGCGGACTAATTCCGCCGGAAATTCGTAGATTCCGCCGGTAACTTTGCGGCGGATCTGTATCCGCCGGAAACTCCTGGCCGGAAAAACCAATAATTCTTGTAGTGAAGGTCTGTGGCAATTCTGCTTTAATCAAGATAAACTGTGGTGCTCAGTTTTACGGAGCAAATATAAATGTGGTGAACATGATTTTTCTAAAATTGATCCTAGAAGAAAAGGTTCTAACATTTGGAATGGGCTGGGGAAAACTATGGAGGAATTCAGAAGGAACCTCCAATGGACAGTTGGCAATATAGTGAGTCTGTTTTGTTTTGGCATGATAATTGGCTTATGAATGGTGATCAACTTCAAACTTATTGCATCAATGTGGTTCCTGAGGATATTCTAAATCTCACTGTGAGCCAATTTGTACTCCTTAATGGGGAGTGGAATTATGATCTATTATCGTGAGGTAGAAGATGATGAATAGTAACAGAGGGGTTATTTTGGGTTTTTCCTTGTCAGGGACAGATTTGTCCCAAAAATTGTCAGGGACTGATTCGTCCTTTTTTTAAATCTAACGTGACAACGTGGCACGTTAAGAGGGGTTATTTTGGGTTTTTCCTTGTCAAGGACAGATTTGTCCCAAAAATTGTCAGGGACTGATTCGTCCCTTTTTTAAATCTAATGTGAAACGTGGCACTTAACGTGCCATGTAGGAGACGTTAGTGAGTTGGTAACGGTTAAATGGATGGAGGGACTAACGTGTCTCATTTTGGAATTGTCAGGGACAAATTCGTCCCGCGAAAAAATTGTCAGGGACGAATTTGTGCCTTTACTCAATTATTAAAATAGCAACAACAATTATTGTTGTCAGAATATTAGTTATGACGTTTTTTCCTTGCGAAAAATAAGTTTTCCAACAATTTTATGTATTGGTCAAAAAAAAAAGTGGTTGCGAAAGAGTGCATGTCTTGTACGGAAGACGTCGCCCTATCTTTATGGACCCATAGTTTAGTATACCAAAAGATATGAATAGCCTTATATTAAAAAAAAAAGATATGAATAGCCTTGGAAAATTGATGGGGAAGTGAGATTTTGAAATAAAGACTACATATTTTTTTTTTTTGACAACAAGACTACATATTTTTCATCATTAAACACATACATATATAACTACATGTAATTTCATAGCTTTGTTTAATCATTGCACCACGTGCCTATTCTCAACAACTTTTATTATGACAGTCAGTAGATAATATCCTCATTTAATTAAGGTGATTCTCATAAATTAAAAACCATCCTTATTTAATTCTTAATTAATGGATGGCGCACTTTACACATGACTTTTAAAGAAATCCTTTTTGCCATAGTGAGTCCTTTTCCTTCTGCCATGTCAATTTTTTCCTCTCCAATTCGTTTCCACTCAAAACATTGAATCAACAAGCCTAAAGTTAAGGCTACTGTGCGTTGAGCCAGGTTTGCTCCAGGACAAGCCCTTCTCCCCAACCCAAATGAAACCAACTTATTTGTTTCACCTTCTTTGTCAAACCTCTCAGGCATAAAGCACGTAGGATCAGCACTCCATAACTTGGGATCTCTATGAATGTCCCAAGCATTGACCAACAAAATTGTGTTTTGAGGGATATTATATTCTCCTAAGGTGAAATCCTCCGAAGATAAATGAGGCACTAGTAATGGAACTGCAGGGTTCAATCGAAGTGTCTCATAGACAATGTTTTGAAGGTAAGAGAGTTTTGAAATATCAGGCTCATCTACTAACCGATTTTGCCCTATTTTAGTGTCCAGTTCACTTTTTGCCTTCTTCAATGCATCTGGATGATTCAATAAATTGGACATTCCCCATTCTAAAGTTACAGCTGATGTGTCTGTTCCTGCAAAAATCATAGCCTACAAGTTCCACAAAATGTATATATGATCAATGCAACAATCTTCCAAAAACACACTAATCATAGCATTATATATGTATTTTTTTGTTCGGACTATCGCTGGCTACTCACGGACAGTGTTCCAACGCTTTCAACGAAACACTAGTCTCATTTCGCCAACACTGAGTTTGTCCACGGCGGGAATCGAACCCGGGAGCACCAGGTCGACCTCCCGTGTCCTAGGGTATTTTAAGCCACGCCAACGGTGTTGGTTATAGCATTATATATGTATAATAGGAAAGAAGGAATATTATATTAATATTACTTTAAATACATACCAAAATAAGTCCCTTGATGATTTGATCAGTATAGTATTGAGGCTGAGATTGTTGCTGAGTTAAGAGATGATCTATCATAGTGTTAGCATTATTCTCCTTCTTCTTACCATTATTACGATGTTCATCAATGAGTCCTTGTAAAAACGCATCAGTTTTCTTACTAATTCTCTTTAACTTCTTCTCCAAACCATCAAAATCAAACCACCTAAGGAAAGGCAAAAAATCACCAGGGTTACTCGCACCTGTCAAAGTCACCACCTCTTTAATAATCTCTCTAAAAAATTCCACATCACTCACATGATCACAATCCTCACCATAATATCTCTTCCCAGAAACCATTCTCATTATGGTCTTAAACGTCATTTCCAAAAACATAGACTTAAGTTCCACTTTGGTAAACTCATTATTATTTGAAGGAGAAATTTGTGCTAGTTTTTGTAATAACCTCATAATTTCATCTCTTCGAATTTCTAAGAAGGAGTTAAGTCTATGAGATGAGAAAATCTCGAGGGCTAAGATACGACGGAGATTACGCCAGTGATCACCGTAAGGGGATTGTACTACGGTGGTATTGTTGTAACTGATGTACTTGCCGGCTAGAAAAGGAGGACGGTTGGCTAATACGATGTCGTTTTTGGTAAAACATTCTTGTGTTGCGGTGTATGAAGTAACAACAACTACGAGATGAGATCCGAACCGTAGAGAAAAGATTTGACCGTATTTTTTTGATAAGTCGTGGAAAGTGCGGTGGAGCGGTTGTTTGAGTTTGAGTTGATGAAGGTTTCCAATTATAGGAAGAGAAGGTGGGCCAGGTGGAAGGTTTTTCAATGTTCTGCTGAATAAGAGCTTCAAAGTGATGATAGTGATGATGACAAAGAAAAAGAGAGAGATGAGTGGGAAGTAGTAGAATGGAGTCATTGTTTTTCTATTTTGTTGATTTTCTCTCTAACAGCTAATTTGCACTTGTCTTGTGTGTTTACAATGGCATGTGATTTATATTGTGAATGTAGTGAGTTTGCTTTACGTATAAAAAATACTATTTCAAGAGATGAGAATGGATAGGAGGAAGGTTTATCTAGGGTAGATAGAGCAAAAAATGTGTATATATTTCCACTTTCAGTTCATGACCTTTTTTTTGGGGTAAGGAAATATTAAGTATGTAACCAGTTCACCATCATCCATAAGCCAAATTTATTCTTTTCGCAGCATATTACTTGTACCAGCAAAAAAAGGTGTTTGATTAGCTTCATAATTAATTTTCAGTTACTTCTTTAATTACATTTTGTCGTATTCATTCATTCAAATTGATAGAATACATCGATGATAGTACAAATTCGCTAAAAACTTAAAGGATTAATCTGCGAACAAACTCACAACATCCTAGTTAATAACATATAGAACGGCAAAATGCCTACAAATATGACAAAATAAAAGTCACCGGAGTACCATGTCTTCGGATCCAATCTAATATTATTTACCATTTGTTTAATAACATTTTTAAAATAAATAAGACAAAGTGAGGTAAACAAACTTACACGTAATTTTTCATACTATTTGAAGAAGAGATGAGAATGGATAAGGAGGGAGGTTTGTCTAGGGAAGATAGAGCACAAATGTGTAAATATTTCCACTTTGGAAAACTATATGCAATGAAAGTAGTTGAAGGAATACACTTTAATTGGTGGTGAAAAGTTATATTCTAAGACAAATTTTATAAGAGAGAGTGAGAGGGTTGGTTGGGTACTTAACTCGCGTGTAGGACCGTAATAGCGCATTGGCATGCGTGTGCACATGGATGTGCCTCCTTCTAGATATCTACAAACTGCTGCCTAAAAAGTCCGGATACTTAGTTCGATTCGGGATACAATACAATGTGGATATACGAGGATACAAGAATTTTTAAAAAATCAAGATACGACATAGCCAAGATACGTATATAAGTTGTCGATATATGACTATCACATTGTAGAAATAAATTGTTTTGCAATCATAACAAGATGACACTTACATATATTTTTCCCACACTTACTAGAATATATTATTTCTACTATGAATATGTCAACAAATTTAATATTTTTAGAAAGAGATATCAAAGATATATCCTATCAAGGTGAAAATCATATCTTTAGTTGGTAAGATAAGTATTGAAGGTATATTTGAGATTTATTGGGTGTGTATCGTATCAGACACAATATGTCTCCATTTTTATAGTATCGGGGTTTCATTGACCGCTGGGATAGAAAATGGCAATTGGGGTGGGTGGGGAGTACTACAACAGTCAATTTTGACCCTGTTCAATAGGTCAGTTCAATAGGTCGGCCTGATGACTTTTGTTTTAGGTTGGATTAGGCTCGCTAAATAGAAACTAAAAATAATCGAACCATTTTAGCTAAGTTAAGTTGGCCCATGGGCTAAGTTGGGCTCACTTTTAGTGGGTTTTTTTTATATATTTTTAATATTTTCTTTTGTAAAAAACTGCAGTGTGCCGGCTAGGCTTGTAGACTCAGTTTTGTGGGTTGGAGTACCAAAAATGAAACTCAATATATAACTTGACTAGCCCAATCTAACCTGTTTTTTGCATTTTGGACCTTTGGTTGGGCAGCCCGATTTGATAGCTCTAACTCTCCTGCTTTGTATACCCCTCATTGATTTCCATTATTGGAGATTTTTCTTCGTAACCTTTGTCTTCATGGATGTGCACAGTTTTTACGGGGGTTTCGAAAATTATTAAAAATATAATTTAAAGCCTAATAAATTTGAAAATAAAACTTAAAAGACTAAAAAGTCACAATTAATAATTTAAATTAAAAAATACAAAAGTCAGTCTTCTTTTTCATATTTTGATATTAAAAAATATAAAATTAAGATTAAAAATATAAAAGATAGCATATTTTTGTCGATGACTAATTTGTCCTGGGGAACTTGAATGCACCCTCTTGTACCCGGTTTTGTCAATCTGGGTGATTTATCCCTCTCAATGGAGGTTTTACCACACCCAAAACTCGAGTTTGAGATATTTGAATAGAATCTGAACTCAGTTACCGTTCAGACCAACCCCTTTTATTTTTGTTTCCCGCATGCCTTTTTTCTACTCACATCCATTCCAAATAATGTTCATAAATCCAAAACCACTTCCGTTTTCTATCCAATAAAGCGCACTGCTGTTTTTTTAACCAAAACACTATATCGTTGGCTATTAAAGCCAAACACAATGCATTGATTCAAAACACATAAAACATAAGGTATCGGTTTCAATATCAATTGATTATTATTGTAAAACATAATGCATACCTTCAAAACACGTAAGGCAAGGATTCCATACCAATTGCATTAATCTTAATTATACAAAATGCTCATAAAACAATATTAGTTGATAAAACCAAATAGAAACGTACCAAAGTCCCAGGAATGTAGCTCAGTTGGTGAGCTGAGGGATATGAATGAGTTGCAACAAGGAGGTCCGGGTTCAAATCCTGGAAACTAACTTTCCCTCACCCCATTAACATTTGCTTATAAAAAAAATAGAAACGTAACTAAGAAAAAGGCTAAAGTGCTCCCGGGGTCTCTTATCTTTATTTAAAGTAACGATTTGGTCATTTATCTTTTTTTTGTCCCAAATCAGTCTTTTATGTTTTAAATTTTTGACACATAAATCCTTTTCTGTCCCAAATCAGTCCTTTATGTTTCAAATTTTTGACACATAAATCATTTTTTTGACACATAAATCAGCACTGTTAACGGAAAATGATTTATGTGTGAAAAATTTGAAAGATAAAGGACTTATTTGGGACAAAAAAAACATAAAGGACTAATTCGTTACTTTAAATAAAGATAAGGGACCCCGGGAGCACTTTAGCCTAAGAAAAACCAAACGATATTTGATTAAAACTTTTAAAGTTGCATGCGGTATAATAAAACACTCATGATATAAAAAATTTGAACAAATTGTTTTATAATATTTTTGTTCCGGAGTCAACTAGCACTACAAAAAACGGATCAAATAGCGGGGGTTTTATTGCGGAGGTTTTAAAAACCCCCTCAGTTTAACAATAAAAAAGGAACTCTTCGGCCAACAAGTTGAAAATGTTGTTTCATTTTACGGAGGTTTAAAAAACCCCCGCTAAGTGTCACGAAAAACCCCCACTAAATGTAAAATAAAAAAACAAAAAAAAAACTTCTCATTTCAGCTTCCATCTTCTCACTTTCACTCTCCCTCGCGTAATTTCAGCTTCCCTCTTCTCACTTTCCAAAACAATTCTCCCTCCCCGTTTCCCAGTTCCTCTCTTCTAATTCACACTTCCTCCCAAAACAAAACCCTAGCATTTCTGAATCCATTTTCCCCAACATTTCTAACATCCCGTTCTTTCATTTTCTCTAACATTTTTGAATCCATTTTCCTCTATTCCATTCAGAGTTAACACCACAAACGTCGCATCTATTCCGTTCTTTCAATTGAACGACGCAGACTTCATCTTCTCACAGGTTTCATCACGTTTCATCTTCTCACTTTCACAAACCTTTCTTCTCTCTCTCTCTTCAGATTTTCCATCTCTCGCCTTCAGACTTCGCAAACCCTTTCCCCTCTCTCGCTTCAGATTTCTCAAACATGAAACCCTATATCTATTTCGCGAAACCCTTCCCCCTTCCACTCTCTGGTTAAACAGAATCTGAAACCCCTTCTCTGTCTCGCGAAACCCTCCCTTTCTCTCTCGCAAAACCCTCTCAGAGTCCATCCATCTCTCTCGCGAAACCCTATATTCGTTCATCCCTTTCCAGAATCACCAGTTTGCAGGTTCTTACGGCTACATTGCTCACGGTAAGTCTAATTAGTTTCTCAATTTTATTATTTTACCTAAGTTACAAATTTGAAACTTAATTTTGATCTTAAGAGCGTTTTAATTTTGTGGTGCGTCTTAGTGTGCTTCAGATACGTACGCACTCAGTGTTCGTTCGAGTTCCTCTTCAACTTCTAACGTGCGTCTCTGCTACTCCTTCGGTGTGTAACTTCTTCTATTCTGAGGTAAAGGTCTTGGCTTCCTTTTTTGTTTTGATTTTGTGATATAAATACAGCATTAGTGAGATTTTTGCACATTGATTTTGTTATTCTGTGATTTTAGTTAATTGATTATGTGATTTTGTGGTGTTTGATTATTTGTTTGTATAAATCTTCCTTGATTCGTTGTCATGTGTCTTATTGTTGTCGCTGTTGCTTATTGAATCGTTTAGTTGCTATTATAATATGATCAACCAGCTTGCTTGGAGCATGTCTCAGATGCTAAATTTTAATGTACTCTACAAGTCTTGTACACTTCCAGTTGTATTCACTATTGTCTTTGTATCTTTTTATGACCAAGTGTCTTTTGTTTTTGGGAGCCTTATTGAATCGTTTAGTTGCTATTGCTATTGGACATGTTTATAGATGACTTCTTTGGTTTTTGCTATAATTTCTGTTTTCCAATTCTGTTAATTCAAGTTTGTTGTTGATATGACTTGTCTTCGAGAAATTAAGTTTGTTCACATCACAATTAAGATGATCTTCAAGAGACTATTCAGTTGCATTCCCCTGATTTCATCTGTTTCCAGGTTTCACTATCACCATTTATGCCTAAATGCTTATACCTTCCTTTTTGTATGTTCAGTTTTCTTTTCTGCAATTTAAATTTGTATGATTTGGATCATTTGTGTGCCTCGGGAGGTTACTCCCAACATATATGACATTTTCAAGCAATCCCCCTGGTGGAAAGTATATCATTCTTCAGTTTCTTCTGAGACTGCTTATTCAAAAGGCTACTTTTGCATGCTGGTAAGTTTCATATGCTTCATCCTTATTTTGCTTGACTTTGTTGTCATGTAATCTGCCTGGTGTGTCTTACTATACTGTCTCGCTTTATAATCTAGTTGAACATTTGAGTATATGTGATGCATTTGTTTTGATGATGGTGATTTGCTAGTTTCTGGATTACTAATTTAATCCATGTCATTGATTCATTGGTTCCAATTCCATAGTTTTTTTTTGCTAACCTGTAATCTGTTCAGGGGAGTCTTCGTAAAGTAGGAGTGAACTTGTTCCATGCTAAATAATTTGTATGCTGATATATTACTGTAGTTTAGATCACCCTGATAGTTTATCCTGTGAACTTAGTTCATTCTCTTTTGCTGGAAGTATTTTTGCATGTCTGTGCAGTTGAATATCTTCTGGTGAGTACTTTTATTTTGCAAAGTAGGAGTTATGTCTACTGAAACATCTTTCAAATCAATTTCAGTTAAGCAAACTACTTGTGAAATATTCCCGGAACAAATCCTTTAGCAACTCTATAATGGGAAGAGAACTTTACATTGCTGAGGTGGAAGCTGTGAATGGAAAGTCATTGGTTGTTGCCACTAGCCATCTTGAGAGTCCCTGTCCAGCCCCTCCAAAATGGGATCAGATGTTCAGCAAGGAACGAGTAGAGCCGGCCAACGAGGCCCTCAACCTTCTCAAGAAGCACCCTAATGTTGTTTTTGGAGGTGACATCAATTGGAGTGACAAATTGGATGGTCAATATCCTTTACAATTTCTAGTAAGTAATTCTCCTCTGGAAAATCTGACTCGTGAAACCACAGTGCTGTATCTAAGGCATGCAATTTTGTAGAAACCAAAGGAAAAAGTAAAGGAGAAGTTATTCGCATTGTACCTGGGGGATATCCATATTCAGTGCTAATGTTAACATATCCCCAAATTCAGTGCTAATGTTAACAGTTGGTAAAATCCATATTCAGTGCTGACATATCCCCAAATTCAACACTGGAAAGATTAGGTGTGTTTTACAAGATTTGGGCTAAATCTGTCTGAATAGTAAAGCAGTACTATTCAATAGATAATCATTTTCTTCTTTCCTGTTTTTCTTTGTTGTTGTTGGTTTTAGCATTTCTATATATCCAGTGACTTCTTTTAGACTTGGTTGTGTTGGGTATTTCCCTTGAAATTACTTGTCATATGGTCCAAATTTATGTTTCTGAGTTTTTCATACTCATATTATACTAATTATGTTGTATACTGCAACTTCACTGTGTCTCTAGTTTGTGCTAGCTTGAATGGAGTTCACTATATTATAGATATTCATTTGAACTTGCATTACATGGTCACATGTCTGTTAATTTTCCTCTGCCTCCTTCTTTAGATGTAAGTTAGGATTTGTGACTTCTGCATTAGTTGATTCTGATTGTTTTTTGTAACCTCAGGAAATGGAAAATCATCCAACACAAGGAAACCTGCAGATTGCTTTATGAAGCCTAATGGATATTCCCAAATGCAAGATAGTCATGGCTGCTTCAATCGCAATTCAGGTCTGATTTGTGCTTTAAAAAAAAGAAGTATTTGATCTGCTGAGTACTTTTAACATGATTATTGTGTTTGCTGATAATGATTTTGGTGTTGTTTTTTCTTTGAAGCTTTTGTGGTACCTGCAACTTTAATGGCAGCTGCATCACTACCCTGCAGACTTGGGTGAGGTGAAGAGAAGGGTATGAGGTCTGGATAACAGATATGAGGTGAAGCGAAGGGTTGTTTTCAGCTGCATCAAATGTAAGTTTTCAATTTTCAATCAAGTTTGAATTAATTGTTGAAAAGTTTGAATCAAGTAAACACTTGTATTATAAACACATGAGATCTTACAGTGGTGTAGATTTTGTTAGTGGTATCTTTGATTCGTCACTGATGTAGATTTTGTTATTGATGAGTCAATATATATATGTATTAGTTGGAAATGAGTCAATTTGTTCGGATTAAACATGAGTATGTATTGTAGAAACATATAGTATGTATTAGTTGGAATTAAATATGTATCAATTTAGTTCTTTTTTATTTTGATTTTTGATATTTGAAATGAGCTAATTTTTCTTTTGTTATTTCAGGCAAGTGAGCCTCATTCTCCAATGGATGCAAATGGATCATTTGGTGCTAGCAATATTTAGTGGTTTTAGGATCCTTTAGTATAGGATTTTTTTGTTGTCATTATGATTTTGAGCTACAATTGTTTCTTTCTATTATCTTTTTGAGTTAGATGACATTAAATATTTGACATTACATTTATGTTATCAGAATTATATTTTAAATGAAATTTTTAGTTTTTTTAGTAAGCTTAGTAAGTGTTATTTAAGATATATGTATAGTTATTGGTGATGAAAACAGGTAATTAGATAAAGAAAAAAGAAATTCTCAAATTGCAAAAGAAATATTGTCTCTACATAACTCTATTAAGAGGTTGAAACCCCTACAAAAAAGTCCTATCAACTATGGCAATAAAAAATCACCAGAAACAAATCAATTTCAGGAGGTTTATAACCCCCTCAAAAAAACCTCCACTAATTGTGGGGGTTAAAAACCCCCGCAGTAAAACCCCCGCTAAATGACAGGATACCAGCGTTTTCAAAAAACCCCCGCAGTTAGATTGCGGCACTTAAAACTCCGGCGTTTTTTAAAACCCCCGCTGACTACGTTGCGGGGGTTAAAAACCCCCGCTAATTGACAAAAAAACCGCCGCAATCTATACTGTTTTTTGTAGTGTAGAGGGTCCCATTAGAAAAACCAGGAGGTGCGCTTAGCAAGTCATATGGATCAGCCCAACCAATTCAGCCCATATCCACCTCATGCGAGCCCAACATGCTTGGACAGTCAAGATCGACTCTACCCATCCGACGATCCACAAGAGGGCACGATTTCCTATAAATACAGGCAAACTTTGCCCTTACAAAAGGTTGAATCTCTAATCCTTAGTACCTTCACTCTTATATTCTATATACTGACTTGAGCGTCGGAGTGGCTTGCAGGTACCCCCCCAGGCGCTCATTGACCTCCTGTCAGGACAGCAAGAGATCTACCAACAGCAGACGCCCAAAAAGCTGCTCGGTACAGAACATTGGCGACCACAGTGGGAGATTTCTATCTTTCACATCATCACTCGAACTTTTCTCTTGCTACTCCATGGCTCCCAGAGGCAGACCCCGGGTTCAGAGCATTGCCATACCCGCACCCGACCAGAGGGTACCCCCGAGGGCAACGTCTTGACTATACAGGACGAGGGCACCAATCGACCTGTCTAGCCCTCTAACGTGAATCAGCTTTTGGACCTCCTGGCCAGTCGCACTCAAGCTATGTTGGAACAAGAAGCGCGACTGAGGGAGGTTGAAAGGTGGGTGACCGCCCTGCCAGAACAGCCCCCAGTCAGCAGGTTGACAATCCCTCCAACGGTAGTGACCTCAAGGCGACGCCGGTCCCCACCTCGGAGACGTCATGTATATCGCTCTCCCCCCAGGCGACGCAGGCATTGGGAATCAGGCTCACCCCCAGGGACCCATCGCCCTCATGACACCCACTCCAGCGCCTCCTCACACGCGTCACCTAACGCTCAGGAGAGGTCGAGGAGCCGGGTTGCCACCCGCAGAAGGAACCACTGGGATTCTCCATCGAGGAGATCCCCCGAGCGACACAGGTATCAAGAGCTGGGCTATGAAGACACCTCCCCCCGAAACTCAAGAGGGTTTTCGGAGGAGGGGCCGTTTACGAGAAGGGTAGACGAATGCCAAATCCCAAGGGCTTTGAAAAAGCTGCCGAATCTTAAGATGTACGACGGGACTGGAGATCCGGACGGTCATCTGGCACACTTCTCCCTAATGATGCGCTACCGGGGCGCTAGGGAACCCGTCCACTGCAAAATCTTCCCTCTCACTCTCGAGGGTTCCGCATTAGAGTGGTTCCAGGAGCTTAGGCCGAACTCCATATCCTCATGGGGGCAGCTGGCAAGAATGTTCACGGCTCGCTTCACTGCCTCCCGGCTAAAGCCAGAATCTGAGGAAGTACTGAGAGCCGTCAGGCAGCATAACCACGAGACACTGAGGGAGTATATTGAGCGCTTCAATAAAGAAGCTTCGGGCGTTCGAAGTTTGGAGGACAGACAAAGATTGTTCTGGATGAAAGACGGGTTGAAAAAGGGATGTTTGTTCCAGGTCGATGTAGGCATCAACAAGCCTAGGAACTTGGGCGAGTTCCTTCGGAGATCCCAGAAATACATGAATTATGAGGAGGATGATTTGGCTTACCGCGAGGCAGTCAAGGCGGGGGGCGACAGGGAACCCACCCAGGAGGTACGCCAGCAAAAGGTAACAGGAGGCGTACACCGTGAGGGCCCCCCCCCCCCAAAATCCTCAGGCCTTACTCCCCTCATCGCCTCAAGGGCACAGATCCTGGCTGAATGTGCCAACGCGAAATTCAAAGACATTAAGAGGCCACAGCCTTTGGTGTTGAAAGAGGGACAAAACCCCTCGAAGAAATGGTGCCGCTACCGTCAAAGCGGAGGCCACGACACCAATGGCTGCCAAGCACTGAAGGGTGATATTGAGAAGCTGATCCAGAGAGAAAAGATGACACAATACGTGAAGAAGGAGGGGGAACCGAGTGGCTCGCGCAAAAGAGCCCGATCCCCCGAAGGGAGATACCGGTCCCCTAGGAAGGGGAAGGCCCCAATCGGTGAGAGGGTCGAAAGCGCTGATGAATCGACCGATGGAGAGGACACCCAGAGGCCCAAAGAAAGACCAGTGGCCATGGTGATCCACGGAAGAAACCCCCATGATAACTAGGGTTCAAACAAATCAATGAAGAGGAAGTGGAAGGAGATCCTCAGCATTGCGTCAACCTCAGTCGCCAGGAAGGGGCCAACCAGACCACCCCTATCCTTCGACGAAAATGATCTGCTCGACGGGAAACCGAACAAACACGTCCCACTGATCATCTCTGCCATTATCGCCAACATCGAAGTAAGAAGGATCCTGGTTGACCAGGGAAGTGCAGTAGATATCATCTTCGAGGACCTGCTGCAAGTGCTGAGTATCTCCCCCGATGACCTGACTCCATTCCGGGGAGGGGACCTAACCGGGTTTAATGGATCAAAGACTAAGCCACTCGGCCACCTAGAGCTGATGGTCACCTACGGGAACCCCGATGACAAACCGCCGTTGTTCAAAACTGTGAAAACACCCTTCCTGGTTCTCCCATGCAAATCGGTCTACCAGTGCATCATTGGGAGGTCCACGTTGGGAAAATTGGAGGCGGTCACCTCAACGGTCCATTTGAAAATGAAGTTCTACACTCTGGAGAATGAGGTGGTCACCCTCCAGGCGGACCTGGGAGCAGCACGCAGATGTTTCTATATGAGCGTAAAAAATGAGAAGGAGACCGCCAAGCCAAGAGGCTCGGGTAAGGGGTTCGAAGAAGAAGCTGAGGTGAATCTGACAGACTGGGATGCCAGAAGTAACTCCAGTAGTGAAGAAGAAGCGGAAAGCCGACTCAAAACCAATGGGACAGAAGAGGATGCGAAGAAGTTCGAAGCAGACGAAGAACGTCCTCACCTCCTTGAGGAGGTTAAAAAGAAGCTCACCATCCACCCCGGGGAGAACAGGGATCTATTCCTCAATTCGGCAGCTGGCCCATAGTTCCAATGCATAGAGCGTTTTCTTTAAAACAGTTGGTTGTTTAAGTTTAACACGTCTACTTTAAGGAGTTGGATGTTTAGGTTTAACACGTATACTTTAATGGTTGTTTAAGTTTAACACGTCTACTTTAAGGAGTTGGATGTTTAGGTTTAACACGTCAAAACAATTTACAACACGCACGCGAGGGAATTAAACCTTACTATTCACGGTTCAGAATATTGTTTCACCAATCACAGCTGTCGCGCCAGCACCATAGAAAAAAATCAAGAGAACCAGGAGGGCGCCTGGCAGGGCGCCTATAAGGAGCACCAGCGCCCATGAGGGCGCCTGGCAAAAAGCGCTCTAAAAAACCAAGTCCCGACTCAAACAACAGGGGACCAGGCAACCAGTCGGAACCAAGCGTGAGTCAACCTGCTCGGTTCACGAAGCGGCATATCGAAAAGGTCGCAACCTCTAATGGGTGAGTTAAATTCGGATAGAATCCGATAAACTCCTGTTAGAGTCCCTAGATGGGCAAAGTGGCGTCGCAAGATGTCACTAGAGGTTGTCACAACCTCGAAGCGGCATATCGAAAAGGTCGCAACCTCTAATGGGTGAGTTAAATTCGGATAGAATCTGATAAACTCTTGTTAGAGTCCCTAGATGGGCAAAGTGACGTCGCAAGATGTCACTAGAGGTTGTCACAACCTCGAAGCGGCATATTGAAAAGGTCGCAATCTCTAATGGGTGAGTTAAATTCGGATAGAATCCGATAAACTCCTGTTAGAGTCCCTAGATGGGCAAAGTGGCGTCGCAAGATGTCACTAGAGGTTGTCACAACCTCGAAGCGGCATATCGAAAAGGTCGCAACTTCTAATGGGTGAGTTAAATTCGGATAGAATCCGATAAACTCCTGTTAGAGTCCCTAGATGGGAAAAGTGGCGTCGCAAGATGTCACTAGAGGTTGTCACAACCTCGAAGCGGCATGTCGAAAAGGTCGCAACCTCTAATGGGTGAGTTAAATTCGGATAGAATTCGATACCT
This sequence comes from Astragalus membranaceus, assembly GCA_039519185.1. NCBI lineage: Eukaryota > Viridiplantae > Streptophyta > Magnoliopsida > Fabales > Fabaceae > Astragalus > Astragalus membranaceus. The sequence goes on from CM076846.1 coordinate 10,877,824, forward strand.
GTTAGAGTCCCTAGATGGGAAAAGTGGCATCGCAAGATGTCACTAGAGGTTGTCACAACCTCGAAGCGGCATATCGAAAATGTCGCAACCTCTAATGGGTGAGTTAAATTCGGACAGATTCTGATAAACTCCTGTTAGAGTCCCTAGATGGGCGAAGTGGCGTCGCAAGATGTCACAACCTCTAGTGAGGAATTTAAATGGGACCACTTCTGATAAGCTCCTGACGGAGATAACATGGCCACGAGACGATAGGAGGCGATACGTTCAGAAGCGTGAAAAATAGGCAAGATAAAGGAAACGTGGATATAACATAAAATCATCAGTCAAGCTCCATAAAACAAACTTACAACAAATTCCGACAGTATAACAAGAAATCACAAGTCAAAAACAACTGAACTCCTAGAAGAAACATCAGGGGGCAATGACATCGAAGTCAACCCCATTGGGGTAGTATCTAACAATCCTCCCATCTGCAGCCTCATGGTCAAGCCGGAAGATGCTCGACTCAAGAACTGCATCCGGGTACATGCACTGAACATGACTTATCGCTTTATCGTAAGCAGCATAGGAGAAGTCCATGACTTGCCCGGCCATCTCCTGCACCCTTTCCTTAGCCACATCTCTTTGTTTCTTCACACTGTCCAATTCAGATTGGAGCTCCTCCATCCGCTTCTGGTAGTGACCGGCAGTGTCTCGTGCCCGACGAACAGATCCCAGTGCTTCCTGTAAATCCACCTGAAGCCGGCTTACATCCAAGAGAAGCCGATCCATTTCCTCGATCACCCCTGCACAAAGAGAGAAGCAAACACGAAAAAGCTTAGAACCAACATCACCAGCGCCCATGAGGGCACCTGGCAAAGCACCTCCAGGAAAGCAGCCAGCGCCCAGGAGGGTGCCAGCCAGGGCACCAAGTTCGAAACAAGTGGCGCGCATGAGAGCGCCAGACAGGGGCGGTGGCCCATGTGGGTTTGATGAATACCGTAAAAAAAAAATAACTCAAGAGGATTACCTGATCGAGATCCTCACTTCTTCTCAGCTTCCCACTTCGCATGCAGGCCTTCCCCAATCTTAACCATGTGCGCGGCAAGTGCGAAAGGATACTCACAGAAATGATCACGCTCTTCGGGAGAGAAGACAATTTCACCCTCGTCGTCAGCAGGAGGAGGAAGCCCAACCGGAGAGGGACAAACAGCAGAGGGAGGTCCCTGAGAACAACTCCTCTGGCATTTGGACTGACTCTGAGTCCCTTGGATGCTGGAATCGACTGGAACCTTCGGCACCCCGGAAGCATCCTTTCCAGCACGGCTTGGCGCTCCTAAACTGAGGCGAGGTCCCATAGAGGGACGCACAGGGACAGATACAGTAGGAGCTGGGCTCTTGACCTCGGTAGGTTCGGCATCCAAAGGTCTCCTCCGTCCGGCCAAAGAGGCTAATTCATTGAAAGAAAGCGGAGCGACCATCTTATCTGCAGAGCAACAAAGTAGCGAATCAACAACATAAGTAAATAATTCATCAAAAGACAAATAAAGATACATCAAGACCTAACAAGCAACCTAAGAGCTCAGCAGTTTCAAGAACCGTAGAGGCCTTGGACAGCTCACTGCACAAAAACTTTTGTGGCACAGTGGACAAGCCACCGACGATCTTCCTCAGCATGCCCAAAGTCCTCTGCTCAGAATCTGACAACTCAGATGGGAGGATGCGATAAGACCGAGAGGTGCGGTCAGCATCGACATTACAACACCCAAGGCGAAACTTATCCCTAACCAGACGCCCTTGTTCATCAAAGAAGCCCATGCTGTCGACGGCCTTCTCACTAAAAGGAACGATGTAGAAGTACTTGAACTTCCAATCATGTTGGTTATCTGAGTACACTTGAAAGAAATCATAGTTTGTCCGACACTTCAAGTACACAAACTTGTAACGAATGACGCCATCTGAAGTATCTCGACGACGCTGCACCTCGAACATAACCATAAAAACCCTCAAGCTGCATCTTCTTCGAAAGACTGTCATCACCAGTTCGAAACACTTCACAAAACACCACGAATTTGGGTGGAGCTGAGAAGGAGCTATCTTAAGGTGATTCATAACTTCCAGTTGGAAGGGTGTAAAGAATGGGGAAACCTGCACCTTGTAAACCACACTGTGAAACATCATGAATTTTCTACCGTCAGGGACTCTACACACCCTGTCTTGGGGGTCAACCACCTCAACCCGCCAGTCGCCTCCCAACACATCTTGCAGACAACGGGGAGGCTCTTTTCCTGGAAGGTAGACGCTCCTGGCGGAACAAACCATACGGGCAACCTAGTCATAACTACAACCACCAATCTCCACCACTGCATGCTCAAGCGACAGATCATCATCAGAAGAAGTCTCCACAAAGCCAAGGGCGCCATCCCCCTCCGAAGGCGCGGTATCACCAACCCCCTCTTCGAAGTCGCCAGCTTGACTCTTAGCCAGGTAAGCGGTAGGGTGCATCCGAGCCGTCTTCTTTGTCCTTGCCATCTCTCAACCTACGGGACAGGAGGCAAAACAAACAGTCACGAGACAGGCAGGGAAAATTAGAGACAACCCCCCTCCCCCGAGATTGGAGACTTTGCAAGACAAGGCATACTCAAAAGAACAAAGAAACTAGAAAGATAAACTGAAAGTTCGCACGGAAGTTACCCCAGTAAGTCAGAAGCCGCAAAGACTAGCGGAAACGTCAATAGAGGATGATAAGAGCAGCTCCCCTTAGCACCAAGCAATCCCTGAAAATTCATAGGTGAGAAGGCAGGTTAAAAATCAGAAGAAAACGGTAAAAATAAAACAGAGTGCTAAGCACACGCCCACACAAAACCAGCGCCCATAGGGGCGCCTGGCAGGGCGCCAGTCAAGGCAGCCAGCGCCCAGGAGGGCGCCAGTCAAGGCAACCAGCGCCCACGAGGGTGCCTGGCTGGAGGGCACTGTCAACAACGTAAACAAACGGGAATGAACAACAAACACTTACCAAGAAGAAGAGACGTTGAAACAAGTGGACTCTACTCCCTCCTCCTCTTTTTAAGGAGGCTCTAGGTTGGTGACTTGCTCCCTACTCTTTCCTCCTCCTTGAAGTAGGCGCTAGGGTTGGTGACTTGTTCCCTACTCCTTCCTCCTCCCTAAAGAAAGCGCTCCAAGAAAGTGTGGACCACAGGACAAAATACCCGCCTATTTATAGGCGTTAGCATTTCACCCCACACTGCGGATCCGGCAAAACAACTTGGCCCATATCCGCGACGTAGAAGCCAAATACGCCTGTCACCTTAATACATGCTCAAAAACACAAAAAAGACAAAATGAGCAGTGAAAAAGAAAGCAAAGTGCCAAGCACCCGTCTACACAACCAGCGCCCAGGAGGGTGCCTGGCAGGGCGCCAGTCAAAGCAGCCAGTGCCCATGAGGGCGCCTGGCAGGGCGCCAGTCAAGGCAGCCAGCGCCCATGAGGGCGCCTGGCAAGGCGCCAATGAAGCAGCCAGCACCCATGAGGGCGCCTGGCAGGGCGCCAATGAGGCAGCCAGCGCCCATGAGGGCGCTTGGCAGGGCGCCAGTCAAGACAGCCAGCGCCCAGGAGGGCGCCAGTCAGGAACAGCCAGCGCCCAAGTGGGCACTTGGCAGGAGCAAGCAGCGTCCAGCAGAGGGGCGCCTGGCAGGGGGCAGTCGGAAAGCAGACCCTTCGCGGCAGGGTGGTCAGCACTATGCAGTAAGACGCCCACGTGAGCACCGAACCTTGACCCGTCAAATCTACTCCATGATAGGCCATCCAGCACACGCTAGGAGGGAACGACGCCCAAGGCACCCAAGAGGGCGCCAACCTCAAAGCGCTCGACACAAAGCGACGCCAACACCAGGATACGTCACCTTAGCTGGTACCAGGCACAAGAATTACACCGAAGGAGAACCCGGCCACTACAAAGGCAGTGTCTCGCATAACCTTACGGAGCCGGCAAACTGACAAAAAACCTTCAAGCCAAGACCATCCTCCGGAATAATCTCGGCTTGGGGGGCAACTGTTCTGGAGTCAACTAGAGGGTCCCATTAGCAAAACCAGGAGGTGCGCTTAGCAAGTCATATGGATCAGCCCAACCAATTCAGCCCATATCCACCTCATGCGAGCCCAACATGCTTGGACGGTCAAGATCGACTCTACCCATCCGACGATCCACAAGAGGGCACGATTTCCTATAAATACAGGCAAACTTTGCCCTTACAAAGGTTGAATCTCTAATCCTTAGTACCTTCACGCTTATATTCTATATACTGACTTGAGCGTCGGAGTGGCTTGCAGGTACCCCCGGGCGCTCATTGACCTCCTGTCAGGACAGCAAGAGACCTGACCCTCCTGTCAGGACAGCAAGAGATCTACCAACAGCAGACAACCAAAAAACTGCTCGGTACAGAACAATTTTTATATAAAACATAACAATTAGAGATTCGAAGCCAAAAGAGCATGTGATGGTGTGTGTGTGTGATTTATATAGACAAAGAAAATCATGTTTTTGCATAGACATGGACATTAATATCATATTATAGCGAGAAATAATTTTCTTTGATGAATTAATTCATTGATCGAAATAAACTCGTATTTTTCTTGTTGGATTCCAAAAGAAAGGAATAATCATCAAACATTTAAATTGGTTTTACGTATGGTATTAATTCTTTGATCGAAGTTAATTTATTTATTTTTTAATTATTTTTTAATTATTTTGGTTTCATGTTTGAAACATTCAGATATAATTTGAATTTTAATTATATATATAACATTAGTTTAAATAGTCTTCTTTATATCAATTATTTATACCTTATGAATACTTAACGTTTTTAGTATTTGTTCTGTACCGTATCTCGGAAGGTATGGACGATCCGAGATAGTTGGTTGTATTAGTTCTTAATCAACCGAGCTCCGTTCCAATCCGAGGTGGGGTGGTACATGCAAAGACACTCCGACGCTTAAATCAGCTAGTGAATTGATTAGAGGTAAGAATGTTGGAGAGTGCATACCTTGGGCATTGCATTAATGCTTATTTATAGAGTAAAATGTGTGTTTGACCTAATTGATCAGAGCCGTCCGATCTAAGGTTTAGATCTCAGCCGTTCGATCATAGACTTGCCATTGGCATTGGGCCTCGGCCACTATAAGGGCGCGGCCCAATCCGTAACAGTATTCTTATGTTTGTATTTATTCATTACTTTAATCCTCTTTTTTTGACAATAATTCAACACTTTAATCATTTTAACAGTTACTAAGGATTTGGCTAACGTTACAAAATTTATCATTGATGGTTTAACGATATTTAAAAATCATTATTGTTCCACCGGCTTTAACTTTCATGATTAAATTGTTGTTCCTGGTACTTAATACTTAATAACCTTTTGAAGCAGGTTAAAAATAATATAGCTTTTACAAAATTCTTTTATCATGTCCAGATTGAGTTAACAAACTAGGTAGGGGTATGATGCTAGGCTTTTGTTAAGTTGATCCTTGCTCTATTAAGTTGCTAAATTGATTGCTTTTTTTAAAGGTAAATAGCTTCATTCAAAGGATAATTGAAACATCATTAAAAGCAGGCAACAACAATTGAGTTGGGACATTTCTCATCCACAATCTAAAGTACTCACTAAGAGAAAAGACTCTCCAAGCACTATGAACACAACACATAAATTGTTTAGAAAACATGAGAACAAATACAAGCCAATTACAATGACCAAACAACCAATTTATCAGCAGCTTCTGCACACGGGCACTGGCTATCCATAGTTGAGAATCCACAGTCTTTGTCCCAATCCAGTTACGGATAAATTTTTTGACTTCTGCAAGCACCGGTCGACTATTGTTGGTCTCAGGATTAACAAATTTTTCCTCATGTTCAGAAGTTGGATGATAGCTGAGAGGATCCTTGCAATAGTTGTCGGCCACATGAGTCTCTACAATCGTGGAGAAGCGCCAAAGTGCACACAACAGAAGGTTCAACAAAACAAAGTCTTTTGTGAGGCATTCTTTCAAACACATTGAGTGCTAAATTGATTGCTTGGATTGGTTTGAATTATAATTTACATGTGTCACAGTTGTTTGAAATTGAAGTGCTTTATAACTGTAGTTGAGATTTGGTATAAGTGGGATTACTTAAGAAATGAAAATTGGACTCAAAACAACCAAATTTTGATTGGAATTTAGCACAGGTCGTGCTTCACAGAGCACGGACTGTGCTCACTTCTGGTTCTCTACTGTTTTCAAAAATTCAACGGCACGGACCGTGCCTCTTGAGCACGGACTCTGCTACCAATTGTTTAAAACTGAAAATTTCACTTTTCTCTCATTTTCTTAGTGCAATCCTCACTTGTTTCAAATCTTAAACTTATGGCAGATGATATATGTTTTATTTACGATTCTTTGCATGATAATTAAGTGTTGCATAACAGTGAGCGAGCTATATATTTATAGTATCATAATATAATGATTAAGGAATGGTTAGTGTAAGTAGAGAGGGAAGTCATGAGCTCGAGTCTACAACCCGTTCGTGCGCCCTTCTAAATTGTTGGGTGGTGTTTTCCCCGTCTAGAATTGATATTTATTTGTATATATCTTTTTGTTTGGGGATTACGCTATTAGTTAAAATCTTAAAAGACATCGGGTTGCACCCAAAACATTCAGAGGATTCTTCGTGTACACAGTGAAGTCGCCATCAACATTTAATTATAAGGGAAAACATTGAAAGATCCCTTTGAAAACGAAAATAGTCTTTAAAACCAGATTTTAGGTTCGGGAGTCGATTATGTGTAGTGAAAGTATTAGCACCCCACAACATCCTTTCGAAAAAAGTTACCTCTGATTAGTTGTGCAAAACTATATTAACTTTAAAAATATTTATTTCACTTTTATTATGAATAAAAAATGAATTAGAAGACTTAATGAAAATTATTTAATTTTGTGTTTCGTATTGAGAACTAACGAACAAACTTTTTAGAAAAGACTTAATTTTTTTTTATTATTGCACTTGACAGAGGTAGCCCCCCTCTGCTCCTACGTATCTCCGAGTAGAGAATCAAAGACTACGTAGTTCAGGTTGAAAAAAGTTTGTGTGTTGGTGTTTTTTGATTATTTTTTTTTTGGATGGTTGTTTATAGGATTAATATGACTCTTAAAAGGTATTTTGCTAAGTTTTCATTAAATGAAGAAAAATTACAAGAAAATACAAGTTGTGATTCCATCGGTTAAACACGAAAGTTAATGAAGAAATTGATAGCGGTCAGGATGCATAACTTCTAGAAGTCTTTGCCCAACTTTTGGGGCTTTTTAATCTTCTTCTAGCATCTCCACGACGCTCACTCCAATGAAATCAAGAACTCTAATCGTGGAAGATTATCAAATGCTAAATTAGGCTAAGAAGAACGATGCTCGTTTGCTTAACTATGATATTTATGGATAGAAGCTAGAATGCCAATTAGGCTATAAAGAATGATGGATGATTGTTTTACTATCCATGATATTTATGAATAGAAGCTAAAACGCCAATTAGGCTAAGAAGAATGATGTTTGATTGCTTAACTATCCATAACCATTTTGGAAAGAAGCAAAAATGCCAATTAGGCAAAGAAGAATGAAGTTTGATTTCTTAACTATCCATAATTATTTTGGACAGAAGCTAAAATGCCAATTAGGCAAAGAAGAATGGTGTGTTATTGTTCTTGATTTGGACTCCTATTGCTTGATTATCACATAGGGAGATTCCACAGCAGAAACCTTGTAAATTAAATGAAAAATATTGCCTTGATTCTTGGTGATTTCTTTCTTTCTAAAAACGGTATGAATTTGGTCTTCATTACACAGAGGACATCCATTTTCTTTCTTTTTTCTTGATCGTCCTCTACAAGATACAATGAACTAAATCTTGTTAAGATCAAATTGTAGATAGAGTGAAAATATGAAATTGAATAAAGTTATTCTGAAATCTCATAAAGGTGCAGAACAAATAAGATCAAATAGAAGATAAATTAATGAGAATATTTTCTCAACAGTGCAGCAGAATCAGTTTTCTCTGATACCATATTAGATGAATTGAAAAAGGAAGGAAGAAAGAAATTCCCATTCCATGGTAAAAAGAGATGATTTTTTTACAATGAGTGTAGGATACACTTTATATAGTGATCTCGTTCAGATCTAACAGCACAGGCCAACGCGGCCATCACCTATGATCCCTATAAATACCCCAACGATCATTGACCCAGGTACGTTTGTCATCCATACCTCACACCAGACTTCACTATATCGACTCGAGCGTTGGAGTGTGTGAAGGTACCCCACCCACATCGGGCTACCACGTGGGACTGGAGCTCGGAGGGCACGTCTACCGATTCAAACCGACCTTACCTCGGGTCCGACTTCATGACACACTCAGATTCGCATAATTGAGAAAACATTCCAATTTGACTTTTGTATAAAAATGGATGAAATTTTGTTACATGTAACTATGATGATTGTTTTTATAACTTTCAACTATTATCACAAACTAACACGAGTCTTTTCAGTGTGTTTCATCCTCACTCAAATATTTTTAAGAAACTTCTCAAATATATGGTAACACATCCGATAAGTGTTCCAAGTTAGGAACGCTTAATTGTGAAGTTTTTATGTTTTGAGCTCCTAAAAAGAATATGCATCTTGTTGTTATGTGTAGTACTAGTTAATTCTTTTGAGACATCCTTCAACTATGTGTTCCGGACTGGGCCAAGAGGCCCAATCCCCGAGAAGGAACAGCCCAAAACCAGCGCTGGATCTGGCCCAACAGGGCAGATCCGCTCCAGAACCAAGATCAACGGTCTGGATCGTCGCGCTCTAATCCAACGGCTCCGGACCAGCGAAGCCGGCTAAGCTCCCTACTCTGTGTCTATAAATACAGATTTACCCTTTGGGACCAGGTATGTTTTGCTCATTTGTACATCTCACCGACTTCTGATCGCTGACTTTGGCATCAGAGTGTCTGCAGGTACCCAATCTGCCGAGTCCAACCTCGGAAGAAGACGACGCTGACGATAACAACCTCGGAAGATTTCGACTCTCGAAGCACTCATCCGACCTCGAGCAAGGAAAGGACTATCACTAGACACAAGATATCAACCGCTGATTCCGGATCCCAGATCCCGAGGCAAGGTACACAACATTTGGCGACCACAGTGGGAGTTGATTATTAAACTCTCATCGAATCTAAGTCTTTTCCTATGGCTCCCCGAGGCCGTTACACAATACAGAGACTACCTCTCTGTCGAAACCTCATCAGAACAGTCTTAAAGCCAAACTGATCCTTGAAGACACTTCGGACTTGGACAATAGCTGCTGTTATACTAGGTGGCTATTCAGTCGATTCCTGTGAGACCAAGCGGTCCCTTAAAAGAAAATGGAAGGAAATACTGAGCGTATCCAGTAAACCTACCCGGAAGAAAGCATCAACCCGACCTCCGCTAGTCTTCTCGGACCATGATCTGTTGAACGGTACAGTCAACAAGTACGTTCCTTTGATAGGCTCGGCGACGATGTTGAACGTTCAAGTCTTAAGAATAATGGTGGATCCGGGGAGCTTGGAAGATATCATGTTTCAAGACCTCCTATCGAGACTAATGATTTCTGTGACCGAGCCCGTCCCTTATAAGGGCTCGAATTTGTCAGGATTCAACGGAGTGGAGACTCGGCCGCTCGGATACGTCAAACTCATGGTCACCTATGGGACCGACGAACTCTCACGCACAGTGAAGACGCAATTCATTGTTTTTCCTTGCAAGTTCCCCTACAACTGTATTGTTGGGAGACCACCCTGGGGGCTTTGGGGGTGTAGCCTCAATATATAGTCCATCTAAAAATGAAATTCTACTCACTGAAAGATGAAATCATTACGGTAGCCGCCGACCTGGAGGCCGCGAGGAAGTGTCATTACCTTTCTGCGAAATCAATACTTCACTCCGATGAGACGAGCGAAGTCTCCGATGAGAAGAGTGAAGGAAAACAAGTCGAAGCCAAACGAGCCCTTCCAGAAGTCAGCACACCCGACCTGGATGCTCGATACGACCCGAATAGATCCGAGGACGAGCAAGATGACCAACTTTCAAGAGAATTAAAGAACAGAATCCAACATTTCGAGCCCTATGGGGAGTTTGTGGAAGTACCTCTGGGAGACGATCCCACCAAAACGGTGAAGCTCGGAGCCGGGCTCCCGGATTACGTGTAGAACTCATGGCCTGCGTCAAGCAACATGCGGATTTGTTCGCCTGGTCAGCAGCAGACATGTCAGGCATACCTCCCGACGTCGCATGCCATCACCTCGCGGTCAACCCTGAGGTAAAATGGGCCGCGCAGAAAAGCCGTGTACAGAACGAAGAAAAGGCCGAGGCCGCCGCCAAGGTCGTCTCCGACCTTATCTCAGCAGGAGTCATTAAGGAAGTCAAGTACACTACCTGGCTCTCAAATTTCGTACTTGTCAAAAAGAGCAACCGTAAGTGGCGCATGTGCGTGGATTACACCGACCTCAACCGAGCACGCCCCAAGGACGCCTTCCCGATCCCGAGCGTAGATAAACTCGGGGACAGCGCGTCGGGGTTCTGCCTCCTCTCACTCCTTGATGCGTACTCTGGGTACAACCAGATACCAATGTATCCTCCCGATCAGGAGAAGACGGCTTTTATGTCAGATAGGGGCAATTATTGTTACCGAGTCATGTCGTTCGGATTAAAAAATGCCGACGCTACCTACCAGCGCATGATGAACAAAGTCTTCCAGTACCAGATAGGATGGGTTGTGGAGGTCTATCTAGATGACATGATCTTGAAAATCAAATCCGACGAGCACCACCTCGCTAACTTGACGGAGATTTTCGCCGAAGTGAGAAAAAACAACCTCAGATTCAACCCCGAGAAATGCACCTTCGGAGTCCGGGCTGGGAAATTCCTCGGTTTTTGCCTCACGAAGCGGGGAATCGAGGCCAACCCGGACAAACGCAGGGCCGTGACCGACATGCGACCTCCGACTACCAGAAAAGAAGTCCAGAAATTGACCGGGATGATCGCCGCCTTGTGGAGATTTGTCTCCAAACCCGCAATAGATCACTGCCTTTCTTCAGAATCCTCAAAAAGGAGGTCGAGTTTCGATGGACCCCGAATGCGAGCAAGCCCTGGCCGATCTCAAGTGAATGCTCATGGAACCACCCATACTAACGAGACCGGTCGAAGGCGAAACACTCTACCTTTATTTGGCTGTGGCTGAAGAGACACTCAGCGCTGTATTAATCAGAGAGACCGAACTGGGACAGAGACCGATATATTTCATCAGTAAAGTTCTGCAGGGGCCCGAGACGAGATATCAGAAGATCGAGAAAGTGGCCCTAGCATTAGTCATGGCTGCAAGAAGATTGAGACTTTACTTCGTCGCACACCAAGTGGTCGTCAGGACCGACAAACCCATTAGGAAAATCCTACACAGGTCTGATCTCGCAGGACGGATAATCAAATGGGCAGTGAAACTCTCCGAGTTCGGCATGCACTCTGAAGCGAGGATAGCTCTTAAAGCTCAGGTCTTGGCCGACTTCGTCGCCGAGATGACTCCACGTCTCTCCAACGATGAGGCCTTGACCTGGAAGCTCCACGTCGACGGTTCTTCTAACAGCAAATGAAGCGGCGTCGGGCTCATCCTCGAGAACAGTGAAGGGCTGGTGATAGAAGTATCTCTCAGTTTCTCCTTCCAGACATCCAACAACCAAGCCGAGTACGAGGCATGTGTGGCTGGACTCTTGCTGGCCCGGGATTTCAACGTAAAGAGGATCGAACTCAATACTGATTCCATGTTAGTCATTTTCCAAACTAAGGAGGACTTTACCACCAAGGATGCAACCCTGCAAAAATACCTGGCTCGGGTAAGGGAACTCTTGCGGCTCTTTATCGAGGTCGAAGTTAAGCATGTGCCCCGAACTGAAAATGCCCGAGCCGATGTTCTGGTAAAACTTGCAAGCACCAAACCCACTGGTAATAATCAGAGTCTGATACAGGAGACACTAACTCACCCCAGCGTCAGCCTGACATCAGACTCGGTATCGACGATCCATGTAACGCCCAAATATTTAATTACACCAGACCCATTATCCCCATGCAAGCACCAGACCCATGTAACTCGCCCCAGAGATCAAGAGATCAAGGTCTAAACAGAAGGCAGGTGCGAAACAAACCAAGAGATCAAGGTAAATCATAAGAAGAGTTGTGATTTATACCTGATTGAGGTGTTTGGAACCCTAACTGTGCAACTTGTACCTGAAAAGCAAAACAAAAATTAGGGTTTCGTATACAGTGCAGAAATCAAAGAAAAAATCAAAGAAAGTGTAAGAGAAGAAGCAAATCTACCTTAAAGAAGGTGGATCAAGAGCTTGATCGAAGAGATCAAGCGTTTCTGGAAAACTTAGGTTTTTTTCAGTTTATCGCGAAGTGAGAAGGGTTCACCGTAGCTTCAGATCGTGTCAACTCAGTGTAAAACTCAGAGTTTTACATCATCATCGTTGCTAGATTATCATCAGCATCAAACCAGAGAGCTGTGCTGCTTCAATCATCACACGGTGGTGATGAGAGCTACACGGGTCTAGGGTTTTCAGAGAGAGAGAAACAGAACAACAGAAAATCAAGAAAGAGAAACAGACTGACGCTGGGGCGAGTTACATGGGTCTGGTGCTTGCATGGGGATAATGGATCGTCACACCAACTAAAATAAATAATTCAATGCGAATTGTTGAGAAAGAAAGAAAGGAGAAGCGCCTAGGCTAGGGTTTGGTGTCATATGCGAATTGTTGAGAAAGAAAGAAAGGAGAGTTGCGAATAGAGAGAGGAGAAGAGAGAAAGGGTACGGCGCGCATATCCAAGGGAGAGGGAGAAGAGGAATTTGTGAATCCAAGGAAGCAAAGAGGAGCTGTGTTGCTGAGGTTCTGTTGGTGACTCGATCAAGAGAATTAGTGCTCTCCTACTATAAGGTAAGGGTGGGGTTCTTCCTTATAATAGGGTTTTATGATGGGGTTATGTGGGAATAGATCCTATGATGCCTAGGGTTCGATTTTGATGTGTAGTTTGATGGTAGTTGGATCATAACTAGGTTGATTGAAAATACTTGCTCGTTGGTGATTGTGGTGACTCAAAGAAATTGGTGATTCATTGTGGTTAGTCCTAATTGCATGTTAGGTGTCCGTTAAAATGTTTGTTTGGTGTTGTAATTAGCAAATTATAATAATTGACATTGGTAGTTGAGGATTAATGAGCTAAATTGGTGATATGATTTGCATGTGTGGTGTTTTGGTGAATTTGGTGTGTTGCTGATTTTGGGTCCCTGGCGCTGGGCGCCATGCTGGGTGCTGGGTGCTGGGTGTTGCTGTTTTTGGCGCCCTGCTGCTGGGCGCCGTGTGCCATGTTTCCAGTCGTGTTGTGTTTGGGTGTCTGTGTTGCTGTTTTAGGCGCCCAGTGCCTGGGCGGCGTGTCTGGTGGGTGTGTGCGTGTGCCAGGATGTTGTTGCTGCTGTGTTCTGAGTCATGGGCGCCATGGGCGCCAGAGTTGCTGTTGTGGTGTTCCCTGTGTGTGTTGCAGTTTTTTGCGCCCTGTGCCTGGGCGCCGTGTCTGGGGCGTGTTCCTGCGCCATGTTGCGTTTCTGTTGTGTTCTGGGTTGTCTGGGCGCCAAGGGCGCCATGTCCTGCAGTGTTGCCTGTTGTGTTGCTGCCTGTTGCTAGGCGCCCTGCTCCTGGGCGCCAAAGTCATTTGTGTTGCGTTGGTTGCTAGGCGCCCTGCTCCTGGGCGCCAAGTTCAGAGTTGTTGCCTGTTGCTGGGCGCCCTGCTCCTGGGCGCCAGTTTGCTGTGTTGCGTTTTCCTGCTAGGCGCCCAGTGCCTGGGCGCCATTTTCAGGATGTTCCTCAATTTTTTCCCGGTTTTGTTTTTAACATATCTTTTGACTCGGGAGTCCGATTTAGACGTTTCAAAATGTTTTGGAAAGCTTATTCAGAGGCCTAGCTGAATATTCTAATTTGAGGCCAAGTAGTCTATTTTTCTCGAAAAGTTGTTAACCGTTGGTGTAGTCATTAAATGGTGATGTTTTAAAAAGAAAGTTGTCATGTCTCCAATACTTTGGAAAAATTGTCATTTGTCTCCGGTGTTGTGAAAAACCCTCGTGTCTCAAATGTTTTAGAAAATTGTTGTCATCTTGGTGTATTGGTGCTGTTTTGGGAAAAATTTTGTCCTCTTGGTGTCTTGGTGCGGTTTGATGCTAGGTGTGAAGGCTCAAACCTTGGTGTTGTTGGAACTAGGTGTGAAGGTTCCAAGTCTTGGTGTTCCGTTGTGTCGGGTGGTTGGTGTTTTCGGTGTCGTGGTGGCTAGGTGTGAAAGCCCAACTTTGGTGATATTTGGTGATTGTTGTTGGTGTGTCACGTTGTGACTAATTTGGTGATTGTCTGTGTGCATTCATGGTGTCGCATACAGCATATGCATTTATTTTGGTGAAGGCCTTTGGTCTTGGAGCTAGGTGTGAAAGCTCAAATTTTCTAAAACTGGTGAGCCTGGTGTGAAAGCTCGATTTTTGGTGAATTGGTGAGCCTGGTGTGAAAGCTCTCAATTTTGGTGATGCCTCTATTTACAGGCAAAATTTTGGTGACTTGGTACCACATGCATATGCCCGTTGGTGTGGGTTGCATTCATGCATTGTCATGACATATGGTGACTGAATTCTGGTGTTATAATTTGATTGTGTTTATGATTATATCTGTGTAGTGGAATGGTAGCTATAGTTGTCATGTTCTAACATATTGCCTATCATTTTACGCTATTATATTGAAGATATCTCACCCCTTCTGTTTAAATGTTACCCCTATGTGGTAACGTGCAGGTGATTGCGAGTGAAGGCTTAGGTGCCTTCGCTATTCTGAGTCGGTGTCGTCGGTGTCCTTTGCTTTGATGTGTAACACTCAAGGGGGGATAAACGCTAAACTTTGGTTGTTATATTTTATTTGTTGGAGTCCATTCAGGACGTTATGATTTCTTGTGTTTTGAATCTTATTTGTATTTCCGCTGCGTGGTGATGTATTTTTGACAAAGTTATTATATCGTATGAGACGTTTTATTTAACGATGATGTGTGACATCTCTTTTCGAAGTATGAAATTTTTTTTGTAACTCTGATTTTATTAAATAATTACTGGGTAGAAAAGGGGTGTTACAATCCATGTCATTGACCCCGATGAAAGTTGGATCACCTCGGTGAAGAAATATTGAAGCCGGTCACGAGCCAGCCGATCCTAAGGAGGCTTCCCTCATCAGAAGACGCGCAACGTCCTATTCACTCATCAAAGGTACACTCGTCGGGGATTTTCCACTCCGTTGCTCAAGTGTGTGGAAAGGGAAGAGGCCGACTACATCCTGACTGAGCAGGTTACTACTGGCCCACGATGTCCAAAGATGCCACACAACTTGTCAAAAAATGCGACAAATGCCAGCGCCATGCCGACGTCCACCTTGCTCCCCCAACAGGCCTCACCTCAATCTCGACAGGATGGCCATTTGCATGGTGGGGAATTGACTTGCTGGGCCCGTTACCCTTGGCGCCAGGTCAAGTCAAATACCTGATCGTGGCCGTAGATTACTTCACCAAATGGATCGAGGCCGAACCTTTGGCCACCATCACAACAAAAGCATGCATCAAGTTTTTCGAGAAAAACATCATTGTCAGATTCGGGATCCCCCGGGTCGTAGTTACAGATAACGAGACGCAGTTTGCATACAAAGGTTTTAGAAAGTTGATGGTCGATCTTAAAATCAGCAGGGTGATTTTGCGAGGTTTAAAAAGGAGACTCGACGAGTCCAAAGGCTCCTGGGTCGAAAAACTCCCCTACGTCCTCTGGGCATACCGCACCACTCCACATTCTACCACGGGAGAGACACCCTTCCGATTGACGTATGGAACTAAAGCAGTGATACCAGTTGAGGTCGTGGAACTCACTTGGAGAACCCTGCACCCCCTTAACCAAGAAGACAACACTCAAGCAATTCGCCAAGAGCTCGACCTTGCCCAAGAGGTTCGAGACCAAGATGCCCTTGCAGAGGCCGTAGTCAAACGGAGAATCACAAAAAGATACAATGCAAAGGTCATTCTTTGTAGCTTCGAGGTCGGAGATCTCGTCCTGCGGCGGGGCGACGTCGGAGGGAAGAACTCTAGACAGGGCAAGCTGGCCCCATATTAGGAAGGTCCTTACAGAGTGACTGCCAAGACCGGAAAGGGAGCCTACTACTTGGAAACTCTCGAGAAAGGAGCTATCCCGAGAACGTGGAACGCTACAAATCTCCGACACTATTACAGTTGAAATACGAATTGTAACTGTCAAACTATCATGTATGCAAATTGGACCTCCGAGTCCACTTCTTTAATAAATGACTCCTTTTTTCAGGAATGCTTAGCAGCT